>JAPYYZ010001713.1:0-22529 GCA_030522705.1 Eretmocerus eremicus | reverse complement strand
TCAAAGCTCGAGAGAGTCAGCGCCATCGACGCCGGCCAATGAGCGAGCGCGCGTTCTGCGCATGCACGGCTTTCGGCGCAGATCTAGAAACTGTGCTACTGTTGCCCCCTTACCCTCAATACTGTATCGCTGTGTGAGACGCATTTTTTTGTAGTATCCGGTAGCATTGGGTGAAACATGTGCGGAAAAGATATCACGATTAGTCCCCGAGTTCCCGAATTCTGAGAGCATTTTAAAGCCGGAACGTCAATTCCATCCCCCTCGCGGCCCCTTAAAACATGCCGTCGATTCCCCTGAGATTTGTCATGGGCTACGTAACTGTGAATACTTGTTCTTGCTGCCAAAACACGTGAGAATTCACTCCATTGACCACCCGATACTCATTTGGGTCTGAAATGATTTGTTGGTCCCAAAAAATCCCACTTTCGGCGGAATTACTCATATACATATATCGCCGGATGCGGTGGCGCTATTGATAGTCGTAACGTCGAGAGAGTGGCGGGTACGTCGCCAGCGTGCCCACCACCTTGTCGGGAAAGTCGAGAGGGTGTTGGGCACGTCGTCAGCGTGCCCACCACTGCGACGGGAACGTTGAGAGCGTGCCCGGTACGCTCTCGACGTTGCTTTCTTCTCACCGTGTGGGATGGCAGATGCATTACACAGTCACACAAAAAATGCTCTGACTCAACTCCCAGACTATACTACCTCCATGTTTTGGGGTCACTGAGTCTGAATCCGGAGTCAGTTTGGACCAAGCACGTCGGAATTCTGACATAACCTCAAAATACCACGATTTTGAGGTTATGTCGACCGGAGCTGGTCATCTGACCGTACCGACTTTGGGTTTTTGCACTATCTTCCAGTTTCCGCGGTCGCTGAATCCGAATCAAGGATCAATTTAGCTCTGGCGGATTACGTTACTGACATAACCTCAAAGAACCATGATTTCACGCGAGTGCTCGGAGCTGGTAACATCAGGCCACAACCAACAATATGTTTTCCTCCGCTATTTACATGTTTTCGGGGTCGCGAAATCCAAATTCGGGGTAAGTTTGGTCGCAGCACGTCGAGATTCTGACATAACCTCGAAGAACAATGATTTTACGCAAGTGCTGGGAGGTGGTGAAATCAGAGCATAATAATTTCATGTTTTTCGCTATCTGTATATTCTCGGGGTCACTGAATCCGAATCTGAGGTCAGTCAGATCAAAGCACGTCGGTATTTTGACCAAATGGACCTTGGGTTTGGATTGAGCGACCCTGTAAACACAAACATAGCGAAAAAACATGAAATTAGTATGCTCTGATTTCACCAGCTCCGGGCTCTCGCGTAGAATCATGGTTTTTTGAGGTTATGTCAATCCCGGCGTGCTGCGACCGAACTGACCCCGTAGTTGAATGCAGCGAAGACACGAACATAGCAAGATAATAACATGAAATTAATATGGCCTGATTTCACTAGCTCGAAGCACTCGCGTGAAATCATAGTTTTTTGAGATTATGTCAGGATGGTGACCCGCTGGAACCAAACTGACCCCGGATTTGGATTCAGCGACCCCAAAAACATAACGGTAACGCAAAAACCAATAGTCGGTACAGCCTGATTACCAGCTCCGAGTACTCTTGTAGAATCTCTCTATCCTGAGATTATATCAGGATCTCAACGTGCTGGCGCCAAACTGAATCCGGATTCGAATCCAGCGACCCCAAAAACATTAAGATAGTATAGTGTGGGAGTTAGGTCAGAGCATTCTCTTGTGTGGCTGTGTTATGTTGAATGAACCTCAAAATTTTGGTGAAGATCAATTGCAGGGTATTGAAGTTTCCATTTCCCAGCGGATAGAGAGAGGAAGAAGAACTGTGCCGTATCAGGGGACTTGATAAAAAAAATCGAAGACAACCATTCGATGGATAATGATGACAAATGACCAATAAATTAATTTTAGAGTCTCAAGTGGAATGAGAAAGGAGGTATATTTTGATTGATCATCGCGGTATATAATCATGGTACGAAACTTGAAATGGAAGAGGGAATGACAGATGAATACAACACGAACTAGGCTGAGGGCGTTATGAAATGATCCTGGGAGTCCTATTGAATTCTGATGAAGATCGGTCGAGGAGTTTAGGAGTTCTGGTTCAAAGAACAGATGGATAGGAAGGGAAAAATCGAATTTTTCATATAAAAATCTATATACCAGTTGACAGACTCGATGAAGGGAGGCTTGATCTGGACTGAGTTCATAGTCGAGTGATCCTGGATAACTTATTATATTTTGGGGAAGATCGATCGACGGGTTTGGGATTTTTCGGGTTACATATGATGATAAAATGAAGAAAGAATTCGCCGTATTGAAGGACTTAATAAGGAATTGGTAGTGTGAAAGTACCAGAGTATACTTGGCACAGAGGGTAGGAGCGTCGAGACTCTTGCTATGACAGTCATTGGCGATAATTTCTGGTATCTCACTAATTGATATTGTGACAGAAATTATTCGAGAAAATACGAAGTGGAGCCTCACAGTCGCATCAGAGAGCTTAGAAGTTGCAAGAAAGTATGTTTTTGGCGGTTTTCCACCTGAGAGCTTGGTATTCTAGCAAAACAGAATTTCTCAGCACGAAATAATTGATTGCATCGTATTTCCCGTGGAATTATGGTTAGATAATGCTTTTCCCAAAAATGCTCGGACATATTAGCGAGTCAGGATGAATGACAAGGGGAGGGGGGAGGGTAGGTTCCCCAGAATGAATTCAATCGAATTTTCACATCATCTTCACGTCATCATCCTGTAAATTCACCCTGGAAGCAGCAGATAGGGATTAAACCGACCGGTATCGGGGCAAGTTTTTTCTCACTTTTTTGGGCTAGTGATCAGGTGTCTCCGATCGTATCGTATGGAATCGGAGCTTGAGAGATATGAATACCCTAATACATATACCACAGTCCATTCACAAAAATGACTACCACCAACATATAGAGAGTCGCGAGTCTTCAACTCCACTCGACTCTCGGGTCGTGACTGAGGACCAAATCAAATGCGCAATGCAACTTATTTCATATGAGAGCTGCGAGCCGTATATACTGCGTGCATAAGCAGCGCGAATTCAATTATCCAGCTCGTCTCACAACTGAGCGTATGTTCCACGTGAGCGCGAGAGGGACCGCGCGAAACGCTAGAGCTGAATATACTATCGTATGGAATGGAACGATACGCTCACAAATTGCTCCCCGGTGACTGCGGCGCACACCAGTCACTTCATGCCCACTCCTGTAGTGTGCGCGCTAGCCAAGTAGAGTACTGATTCGATCGAGGAGAAATTCACGTGAAGCATAGGTTTGTTCCAAAAAATCGCATTATTGTACGAAGAATCCACAACACTTTACCTGGATTATGAAATCGTTCACTACACTGTGAAACCTCCATATGATTTCAAAACTCTACCCATTAAGGATATGGATCACGTTTGTCATGCAGCAGATTATCAACATGGATTGATGTGGACTGATGGTGTGGTTGATTGGGAAGATCGAATCAAACCATTGGGAAAGGCAATTGAACAAGCTCATTCGTTATTTAGGATGACATATGTTCATGTAAACTCTCATTATGAAGAATATTGGTTGAGAAAAATGTTCTCGAAATATTTCGAATAAAATTCGTCATGTTGGTTGAAGAATATTCACGATGATTACACAGCCACAAAGAAAAAGTTCTGACCTAGATCGCAGACTATGATACCTTCACGTTTTTTTGGGTCACTGAATCCGAATCCGGGGTCAGTTCGGTCCCAGCACGTCGAGATTATGACAACTCAAAAAAAACCTTGCCTTCACGAAAATACTCGGAGCTGGTAATCAGGCTATACCAACTTTTCCATTACCTTTATGTTTTTGGGATCGCTAAATCCGAATTTGGGGTCAGCTTGGTCCCAGCACGCATGCAATATCACGAAAGTGGGAAATATCGAATGATTACGTACGACTCATGGTGGACTTACACTACCTACTCGGCGGTAAGTAAGTAGTATAAGTCCACCATTGATTGTACGTAATCATCCGATATTCCCTACTTTCATGGAATTGTGTGTGTGCTAAGACCTAACTGACCCCGGATTCGGATTCGGTGACCCCAAAAACATAGAGATGGCGTAAGAACGAGAAGTTGATATGCTACTACATTCATGGATTTGGATGAAAACGATATGATACTGATTGAGATCAGCTCTAAAGATTCTTATATCCTGCCGTGTGAGAGTTATTTATATATTCCAGGATACATCACTTTCGATGAAGAAGAATCGATTGTACTCTCGAATAATTTTCCGGCCTTCTTATTTTCTAAAATGGAATATAACTTGAATGGAAAGGAGATTGGCGCGATCAAGAATGTTGGTATAGTTACGACAATTGAAAATTACACTAGTCTTCGTCAAAGCCAAGAGGAAAGTTGCTCACATGCAGGATGGAATTTGGGGCAATATTCAGAGAGGAATAATAACACTCTCGAATTTTGTTTACCGTTGAATAAATTGTTAGGTTTTTGCGAAGACTTTCGTGGAATTATTGCCAATGCTGATCACAAATTGATACTGATTCGATCAAAGAACGATAATAATTGTGTAGTTGTTACAAAAGATGGATGTATGCCAGACATTAAGCTAACAAAGATGTAATGGCATGTTCATCATATATTTTTGAATGACCTAACTCGTTTGAGAATGCTTCAGACTCTTGAGACTGGTATTCTACTTTCCATAGCATTCAAGAGTTGGGAATTGGTAGAATGGGCGACTCTTCCTAAAAATACGAGTCAACTTGTATGGCCAATCGAAACTACGAATGAATTGGAAAGACCTCGATATGTTATTCTTGGTATGCGAACTTCGCGACAGGGTAATAAGAAGCAGCACAGCGTAGAGTTTGATCATTGTGAACCTTAGAATTGTAAGCTTCATCTGAATGATCAACAATATCCGTAGGAGAATTTAAATGTTTGAAAGATCAAAATGTAGCTGTTCTTTTTGACATGAACAGATCACTTAGACATACTTATCACAATTCAAATGAAAATTGTGTCCTATTCTCGAGAACGAGATTTGAAGGAATAGCTCCACTCCTAGTAATCGATTGCGTCCACCAAGACGAATCCTTGAAAAACGGAGTAGTGGATATTCGATTAGATTTTGGATTCAAAGAGAACATATGTGACGTGGAATCTTGAGGTTATGTCACCTCAAAGGGTCACAACTCGTTTCTATTTGGCCGGATCGGGATTGGGCCCAAGTTCCCGCGCCCGAAAGGCGGAGCAGCTACTTACGTCCAGAGTGAGCACACCTGTGAATAAAGGGGCGGGAAGGATCTGGTGGGCAATGATAGGTCCAGTGTCTATTTTCTTCAGCCATTCGCCCGTCCATTCACCCAAGAATACCTCATTCAAATACACGTCTCATTCTGTGGCAAGTTCGCCACCTATTTACACTGACTCGAACTCTATTCACTCATTGTCCAGTATCAAATCCTCCCTGATTTCACACTGCTATCTACAATATTTCCATCACATCTCTACCACACTCGAGCACCTCCCATACGTACGCATTCTGACCTACACATCCGACATCTGCGCGATACATCTTCCCTGGACGCAACCTGAGCCACGCGTTCCGACATCGCTGCCGCACGAGACGACATCCTTGGACGCACCCTAATGCTCGGTGTCACGTGGCCCGAGCGCTGCGCGCGTTCCGCCATATAACTTTCGCCCGCAACGAGCCGCGTGCTCGGCGAGAAAATGGCAGCCGCCGGCCGGCCTCGTAGCCAAAATAGCCTGGATGCTCGCGCGGTCACGGGGGCGAGGTTAGGCATCCTGGTGGGCCGAGCGACGCTCTGCACGAGCCAAGGGCAATCCGAGGAGCCCTGAGTGGCTCGCAGGGGCAGGCCTCCGAGGAGGCACTACCGCTGAGAGGCAGCGGTTCCTCGATTCCCTAACTAGCTGCCCGAGCAGCTCTCCAAATTCTCCGCGTGGCTCTACAAAGAGGGAACGATACGAGACGTGTGAGCAAGCGCAATTCACCCGGGTACGGCACTCGCGACGAGAGTGGAACGCGCGTGGGGCACAGCCGTGGCCCCGGGTACGACACTCCCGGAAGATCTCCGCGGCGCGCACGACTCTCACGCGCGAGGGGGCGAGGGAGGATCAACACCCAAGATCATGCGAATAAGGAGCCGCCCTCACCGTATTGTTTTCCAGAATGCGACATCGATCGCAAAATGTCCAGGCCTGCGTCCTAAAAGCCAGCTCCCACGTCCACGTAGGTAACTCCTCCGCAATACTCCTAGCGAGATCTCTCCTACAAAACTCTCTAAACGAATCACAACGCTCCACACTCAATTCAACTCGTTCGTACGTCGGTCAGCTATCCCAGAGTGCTCGGCGACGGCGTCTCTCGCGGCCCATTCCCTCCTCGCGCCCACCCAACTCGCGCCCGGGAGGTGCTGCCTTCAACCGCCCAAGCGCGCACTATCCGCTTGGCTGCTGCTGCCGCTGACCTGCTGCCGCTCGGCTCGCTCTGCTCGCTCGCTCCAGTGAGCCCTTCCTCGCCGTCAACTCTTTTCCGCCCGGGTACCTCAACAGAAACCTTTCAAGCGAGATTAGCTCTTCGCCTTAAAATACCCGGACGAAGGCGAGGAGACGGTCCTGAGTACGGCTGCGACGTTCTCACGTCACACATACCCAAAAATTGTAGCGCTTTTATTATTCATGATACACGATCGTATGATACAGCACAATCCATTCACAGATTTTGTACAAGAAGAAATCTCATGTATTTTTTCATCAAGGATGGATCTAAAAAATACTGTCGATTGGAAAAATGGGAAAGAGTTTAATGTGAATGCTGTAGTGACGAGGAACCTGGATTCGATCGATCGATGGAATCAAATTCCTTTTTCATCGATCTCTGGGGATTCCACGTGAAGAATAGGTTCGTTCCAGAAGATATCGCAGTGGTGAACGAAGAATTCATAACGTTCTTCCCGAATTATGGAATCGTTCACTGTACTGTGAAGCCTCCGTATGATTTTAAGACTCTCGCCATTTAGGATATGGATCACTTCTGTCATGCAGCAGATAATCAACATGGATAATTGTGGACTGATGGTGAGGTTGATTGGGAAGATCAAATCAAACCATTGGAAGAGGCAATGGAACAAGCACATTCGATATTTAGAATGACATATGTTCATGTAAACTCCGATGATAAGAAGTATTGGTTGAGAAAAATGTTACCGAGATATTCCAAACGAAATTCGTCATATTGGTTGAAGAATATTTTCGATGATCATGATATGACTCGACAATCTTATTATTCACCAAGTTATGAGTTCCCCAATTGTAAAAATTTCAATGGTCAACATAAATGTGCCTCACGTACTGTTCAATGAATGCATCATATAAAATGTACTGCTACAAAATTTGATGAAGTGGATTGATTTTTCCTAATGAAGTATCAGTTCTACAGTTGATCCTTTCCCTTTATTCTCAATACATATATATATATGAATCGTTATACCAATCTCGTTTAGTGTCACAATGAACATCAACAGATTCGGAAGTGGTTATTATAGTGATTCAAGCGGGGGTGGATGTTACAGCGAAGATGAGAGACGTTAATAGAAGAGATAGACCTCTGGAAGATCAAGTGAGTACTTCTTAGAGCGAACTTGAGAAAAACTTGGAAGATATCGAGGAAACAATCGGTAATCTTGAAAAGAACCTGATAGGTATCGATGAAGAATGTAACAAATTAGATATTTGGAGGCTCAAAGTTGAGGATGAAATTGCTCAATCACATTCTCGTTCTGACAATTTCTCAAAACTTATCGGAATCAATAAACATGTTCTCATGAGGGAAAAAGATGGATAATTACTCTTTCGAAAAGAAAAATCTGATTCGAGAGTTACATGCGCCCGCGAAAAGGAATTTTCCTCGAAGAAAAGTGAAGATGAGAGGTAATGACGTCTTAGGGCAAATCGATTCAATCGTTTTGATCAATTTATCAACGTTCAATGACCATTTCAAATATATCCCAACAGTTATCGATGTCTTTTCGGAACTTGCTATTGCTGAACCAGTCAAATCAGAATCGGGTCATGACGTGACAATTGCATTCAGAAAAAAACTCAACAAGGTAAATCGCGCCCCGGAGAATTTACAAGCTGATCAAGGAAGAGAATTCTTTAACTCAGAATTCTTTTCACTCATCAAGGAACATAATAATAATTTCTTTACCACTCATTCGAGTGTTGAAGGCGGTTTTGTTGAGATCTCCAATCGCACATTGGAGAGTAACTTGTTTGGAATATTCTCACTAAGAGGCCATTATAAATGGATTGATATACTAGGAGAAGTTGTGGATACTTGCAACAATACAAAGCATCGAAGGATTGGAATGGAACCTATCGAGGTGTGCAAGAGAAGTGAAAAATGAGGAGAGAATCGTTGGAAATCTACTCTTGTCTGTTTATATTCACGATGATTTGAATCGTAGGAAGAAACCTAGATATTCGATCGGAGATTATGCGAGAGTTTCAAAATATAGATCAATCTTTGATGAAAAATCCACTCCAAACCGGAGTGCAGACATTTTTAGAGTCGTACGAGTACAAGACACTGTTCCGGTAACATATCTTTCACGAGATGATTCTGGAATTCGAATTGTTGGAGGTTTTCATGAACCAGAAATCAACATTGTTGGAGACAATAGTTTATATCGAGTAGAGAGGGTATGAAAAACAAAGGGGAATGAATGTTTTGTCAAATGGTGGGGTTTGTTGAATGATGAAAACTGGTGGATGAATGGAGAATCCATCGTTCAATTCTCTTCAGTTTCATTCTTTTTCATCCTCTTCGCGCGATAATCACTATAAGCTAGAAGAGATACCGTATCATCTAATATGTACTGACAGTTGCCCGGCTATTGATCCCAGAGGGGGGATCACTGTCAATGAGAGTATGGTTCACTCCCTCGTCTCGCTGGGTGGAGACTTGTCGTTGGTAGGGGAACAGCCTTTTCTTGAAGAGTTGCTGTGGCCTGCAGTGCTCCAGGCCGTGCGAGTTTCTTGGCCCGCTGGATTCCGTAGAGACCTCGTTGGCACTCCCATCTCGAAGTGAATAATTTTACGTCCCCGTCGGGGCAGGGCAAGGTGTTCGAATGATGCGGACACATTCAAGGTTCAAATGCGACTCGGTAGCTGAGGTGCGAGATACTAGCACCACACACACTTGTTCACTCATGGCACACGTGCCAGTCACTCAGTCACTCACGAGGATTGTTAATTACTTCCGCGGTAGGCGTATCCGGTCACGACGAGAGGCGTGTCGGAGTCTCGGAGCAGCGACGGAGTAACGGTGGCCACGGCAGGGCCGAGTGACGAGCGACGCGGAGGCAGGGTCGCGACGGCGTGTTGAGAGAAAACTGCGGATGCCGTGTACCGGATGCACGGTCTTTTATAGTAACTTGGGGATACGTAGTGAAATGCGCGATTAGTGTGTCATTCTGAGTTGAGATGCGG
The DNA here is from genome assembly GCA_030522705.1 of Eretmocerus eremicus. Classification (NCBI taxonomy): domain Eukaryota; kingdom Metazoa; phylum Arthropoda; class Insecta; order Hymenoptera; family Aphelinidae; genus Eretmocerus; species Eretmocerus eremicus. The sequence goes on along the minus strand of JAPYYZ010001713.1, from coordinate 12,957 downwards.
GTTGTGGGTTACAATTCCTGACTTACGCCCGTAAAACGCCACAATTATGTTTCGGTCGGTATGATGAAATGAGGGAGGCGTGTCTCGAATGGAACCTCCGTGAATCCGCATCATATCTAGCGATGTTGTGCAGAATGGCTGGAACATTATACTGTTCGCGGTAGTTCAGGGTGCATCCAGAATGTGCGGCGAGCCTGATCATTCTTATTCTATGATTACGGTCTCTAACTCGATTATTGTTCAATTCACCATGGCAAATATGACAATATACAGCACGTTTGAAATTCTTTTCATCCTGAAGAGTCACCTGGAGGGGTATGGGGTTATTCAGTTCCTAAAAGAAGAAGAAAGAGAATTAATCATCATCGTAGCCTCAAAATAGAATTTTCTATTGAAGGAACTTACATTTCCATCATCTAGAGCAATTTCTTCAACTTTTTAAAAAACCATTCTGCACAATCCAATCCTGTGTAGTGCTCGTACCTACTTTTACTTGGATCATTCAGATGTTTGGAATATAATCCACAGCTGAAGGCTGTATAGTTTCGATACGCATTTATCAACTGTGAATCATTCAATCACCTTGAATAAGAGTCATTACTACTTGTAGAAAAGTCATAATTCGTCTTTTCTAATGAACATTCAAAGCCAGCGTGAATGACATAAGGTAATTCCTGTTTTTTATAGTAATTCTTGAATTCCAATATTTTATCTTCCTCCGTGGGTGAAGTTATTACACAAGTATTTGTTTGGCTGCATAATTTTTTTTGATATCATGATTCACGTTGTGAATAAAATACGTGAAAAAATCTAGCAGAGATACTTTACAACCTTATGTTTACTAATCTGCACTGAAATGAGTCTAGATAAATTTTCAATCAGACAATAGTGAGATGTTTTATTCTCGTCTTGAATGAGTAATGAATCACTATGTATTGGTTTTTCATCATCGGTTAGCTATAAAGGATGGATTCGTTTCTTCTCTAGATTAACTCCGTATACGTTAACGGAGAGTGATTTATTCAAATTTTCAAATTTCGATATTGATTTAGGTTTCATCGGAAAATTAATTCTCGAGAGTCGCAAGTTTCTCTCGTAATGTGGATAGGATGAAACTATATTCTGATCATGTTTCACTGGGAACATCTCAGCTATGATACACCATGCAAAACAATCATCTTCTGAGACTTTCATATTAATTGCTTTTTCCTCTCGAATTCATTTGGGAAGTTCTATGTGAGATGAACTACTGATTGGATCTGATTCGACAATAATCATCTTCAAACATAGGATCTCATGGAGACTGAATCCACTCCCACAATCTTGAAACTCTAAAATTTCATCTTGTAAGAATCGAATTTACTCGTTATACCAAGAATTTAGCTTTGACGATGTTAGAAGATTCTTATACAGAGTTTGAAAATGTTCAATTCTGGATTTTGATTCATCGACTTCAAAATAACTATTGAATATGAGATTAATTTTAACCGACTCATATTTCTTCATAATATTTTGGAAACGAATTTGAGAACCAATGGTTGAGCTAATGTGAGAATTTCTTTCAAATTGTTAACCGAACAATCACCAATAACAGCAGTGGAAATTCTTGATTTAGAAGCTGATTCACTTTCAAAGGATACCATTCCCTTATCTCCAGGGAATTTCCGAGAATGATATATGTTCTCGAAAATCTATTCCTTGACTCCACATTAATTTATGATCACCTCGAGATTTGCTTTCTCCCCTACTGAATATTTCATGAGAGGTCCTTTTAATGAATTAGTTATAACTTCAGAGTAATTTTGGGATATTCTTCGAATCTTTTGAATTTCTTCAACATCTAAGGTACTCAAATCTTTTTCACAAAAAGGAGCATACTCGGATGATATTTCAGAATATTCAACGCTGCAAACCTGGGTGATTCTCGCATTTTGCGCTGCAAAATATCAGATGATTTTTGGGCCAAGTAGCTAGAATTATAACAATACTAATCAACAAGAGCATGGACAATTAACAATCTCGATATACTAACGAAGAAAACGTTCAATCACGCATATTACATCTCGTCGAAATGACATGATTTTAAACGACGCGCGAAGTACTAATTATGCAGAATGGATGATGTGGATGGTGAAGTGTGTGAAGAGGGTAGTAGCGGTGCGCGGGTATAATATGGTGTTGTATGAAGATGTATGTGAGGCGCAAGCGGCGAGCTGTCGAGCCGCCGAAATACCGATGATCGCGGGATGAGCGAACGAGCTCGCGCGAGAAGCAAGGAGGGCACTCTGGTCTGAGAGGACTAAGCGGATAGACAACCCAACTAGCAGAGCAGAAAGAGCCCCGCCACGAATTTTCACGACGTCGCCCTCGAGCCAGCAAGCACGAGACTAACTTCCTCGTCCCTCAGACTACGAGGCTCCTTCAAAACAGAGTAAGTTTCTGGGCGAAGTTGAAGCTACCTATATGGGGCATCCCCGTTCTGGATCATCGCGGACCTAAGAGCAGAGGAATCCAGAGTCTTCGGTAAGGTATAGCCTCACCGCCCTGGATTTCCACCCGCGGACGCGAAAACTAACCATCCGATTGTTCACTCCTTACCTCCAAGGGGGAATTATTGTGTGATGGGTTCTAACCCATCACGTACTCTGGCTAAATAGGATCGAACCTTCGAAGAACAGTCGGACCCTTCTCAAAACGTCCGCGAGTAGTCAAATCACGCGATTCGAATCACCGCGATCGTGAGAACTAACCAGAATCGGAAAGTAGACTTAGGGAAGCACACGAGCACGATCTGCTCGTTATCAGCGAGTAATATCTAATCACGCTTGTTCCTATTTTCTTGGAATGTTCCAGGCTCAATTAATAATTCACGGCCTAGCGCACACATTTATGGGAGCCTTGCTCCAGAATTTAGGACTTCGCACACGCACCTGTATCATCGTTTCGAGAGCCATTCTTCTTTCCTTCGTTATGAAGCACATTTCGAGAGTAAAATATTGGATCCATCCCCAAAAACATAAAATGTTATGTATCAACTCATCATTTTAATTGATTATGTTTATATAGAATTCTTAGCCACGTCACTTATTTAGCTACTTATATTCAATTGGCTCATACTGTAGAAATTATCATTTCAACTATTTTTGTGACTGCGCACACGTGCTCTGTTGGCCGCACGTCATTGTGACCGCGGATCTTGCTGACGAGGAATCGCCCAGCGGCGCTGCGTCAAGATGATGCGCTCGATTCCGGTCGCAAATCGAGCCAAGGCTCGCAAACAGCGTGCGACGAGTGGGATTTGCAGGGTGCACATTTCTCGTTGCAAGACACGGCTCGCGGAAACGATTATGACTCGCGATTTTCGTGCTTGAGAAGAAATACACAACTTTTGTGATGCTGAAATGTATCGAGGTTGTATTGGGCGCACGGAGACCGGCCATACATTATTACGAAAGAATGTGAACGCGAAGTTAACCGAATCGTGTCAGAGAACGCAGTCCCATTGTAAACTTGAAAGGTTGTGACTCGTTTCTTGGGTCCAAGCACGCAAGAAGAATCCAAAGCCCTCCTCCTCTCGTGTGCGGGAGGCGCACGCCTTTTATACTAATTCTAACGAAAGCCGGGTGAGCCTCGGCTTACGCGGATTTCCCGGCAACAAAGGCCGGGTTATCCGCGGTCCACGCGGCTCCCTCGGGTACTGAGGGCGGATAGCCGGGTAGTCCGCGGTCTATCCGGCTTTCCGGCCCTATCGCTCGACATCTGGCCGCCAAACCTCTCGATACATCTTGCGAGCATCTTGGCAAGCACCATTGTTCACCCGGATTACTGCGGTAGTCCGGGTAATCCGCGGCCCACGCGTATTTCCTTGCAATTTGTACTGAGGTAATGATCTCCATATGCCCACGCGTCAGACTCTTAATCAAATTATCATGTGATATAATGCGATGCACGAGGCGACGCAATGGAAAGTAAAGAAGCGCGACCCATGCTGGGTGCGCATCATTGGCTCATTGGAGTAATTATGTTTGACCTCCCAATTTTATGAATTTGCGCACCTAACGTATACCTCAATCCTTATTCTGACCCATTTTCAGATTTTTCCAACTATTATAACTTATGGCACATGTCATTGCACAACCGACGTGTTTTGCTGCGTTGATAGGATTAGAACGAGAGGACCTGTAGATCGAGAAAGGTACACGCGGACGCGGAAGAATAAAATTCATGAATTTTACGTAAGATGCGAGTGCGATAAAATGCCGACTTTTGCTCCATGAGACGCTTGTACGCGTAAATCAGAAGTCCATTCCACTTTCAGAAGATACTCATTCTATGCCAAATTCATTGCTGAACACGATGGAGGAGCTTTTATCGACTTGTCTACGACACTCTTCTTCTGATGACGAATAATTCAGAAAAAATCACATTTTCACTAAGAAGAGGTCATAAAAATCAATCGATCGTTCAGTCCCCACTCATTGAATACTCATCCAATCATGTCCAAACCTGATAGCTACATTTATATACCTCTGAAATAGATGATTACGGTTTAGAAGCTCAGGAATACTCATCTTTCTAGGAGACATGAGCCTATTGATCGATAAAAGTGAAAATTACAAAAAACGAAAAATCTCACTTTTCGGACATTTTGTCCACCTCTCAGTCAATGATCGATCAAATCAAGTGAAAATGATATGAGAGTATCTCATAGATGAGTTTACTCGAATCGATACTCACACCCAACGTAATTTGAGTCCTGGAGGAATAGGAGCAAAATCCTGGGTGCAGTTTGGTGAAAATCGGTCGTTTCAACGCATATGAGTGTAAGGTGATTTTGATTGCTCACGAGTTCAGATCGCGAGCAAACCCGCCTGAAAACGGGCACCCGCCTTGGCGCACGCCGGGCCGTCAGGAAAAATTTTTTGTATAAAAAAATGCGCCTCATCAATTTCGCGATTGATGAGGCGTGAAAAGTACCTTATATGCATTAGACGATTATGGAGCAGGCATAGCAGGAACTCGTCTTTTCACCCAAATCGCTCAAATTTTCGGGGAAGTTGTGAATGAAGTTCGGACTGACGAGCGCACGGCTCCCGCACTGCCTTAACAAGCTGGGAAGAGCAAACTCGGATAGATTGGATGCGCAGCAGAGCACGTTGGCCCAAGCCGAGGAAGATATTATTTGGTTATCCGGAAATTTTGAAAATTCGAGAACGAGCTTAATGGGGGTCAAAACAGATGTCCAATACTCGGTACAACTTGCTGAAGCGACGGATGCGGTCACGAAGCAGCTTCACGAGTGCAATAGAAATCTTGAGGAGCAAGTAACGCGAGATAGAGACGAAATTATGGAGATGATACGTCGCCCGTCAGAAATAATGGATCACAACGGCCGGACGTGACACCAAATTCAAAAGTACACTTGCCTACATTCAGCGGCGCGCGTTTTGATCGGCCAGCTCGGTTTTTACGTGATTTGGGAAGTTATGTCTCGGTACTGCAATGTGATGCTGAAACGATGAGAATTGCACTATCATAAGCGATGAAAGGGCCAGCGCGAGACTGGAGAAATTATATCGAGCCATCGGTCGTAACTTTCGACGATTTCAAAACTAAAATCATCGGAAAATACTGGGACGTGCACGCGTAAGAAGAGACTCGTCGTCTCCTCGATCGCAGGTATTACATGGCCGAGAGAAACATGAGCCGCGGAGAATACGCGTTGAAGATATATAATGAAGTTAAGGAATTGACTGACGCGCCATCCGATCGGACTATTGTCGAAAGGTTATCACGGCACTTTAATGAGCACGTGCGCCAATCAATGCTATTGAATCAAGTCGAATCAGTTGATACATTGGTGAAGTTTTTGGACACCTTGAGCTTATCCGGAGTGTTGAACTCGCGAAATCCAGAGGTGAAGTACGTTGATTTTCACGATTTGCACGGGTCGCGCGGACAGTATTTCGCGATTCACGGAAAATAGGGCCAATCGAGAAAATAGATCGTTGTACGTCCCACGCAAGGACAATGGGTCGCGAGATGGTTCTATTCAAAGGGTCAGTGCAGCGATTACTCGGAAAACGAGTAATCGCTGCACTAATTCCACGCCATCATAATGACACTAAAGAAAATGATACTTCTTTGACAAATATATGTCAGAAACTTGATGCCAGTGTAGCGATTCCTCATCGTGTGGGTAAAAATCAATTTAAACGGAAACAGAAAAGCGCTATAGGCACAGTAACAGTTTCAGAGCAGCTCGCTGAAGCAAAAAAAATGAACGAAATCAACGAGTCTTGCAAGGAGAATAGCTCGTCACCACTTGAGGGGCGAGTAGATAATTTTCATAAAAACCGAGTCGAGACGGTGGCTGCAGATATTGACGGGTGTGTCCAAATCAGTACACTAGTAGCTATTCTACTCGAAACTGAATTGCAGATTGGGTCGGATACGATCGAAACGAGGTTGAGGAATAAAGGGATGGAAGTTCGGTACAAGATGGCAGACAATCTTATCGAGTCACAGCAGATTAGGTGGGTTGATTATGAGAATGCGATGCGGCGATCAAGGGGACGGGACGGAATCAAGCCAACTTTGTGGGGGACTAATTCAATAGTTTCGCGAGACGAGCTACTTAAGGGAAGCGATTATGCGTATGGAAGGGAAAATGCTCCCAGGGCACAGTGCCCAGGAATAAAAGTTCGCATTGAAAAAATGCAAGTTGATGTATTGCTCGATTCTGGTAGCAAGTTGACATGCGTTTCGGAGGAAGTATACAACAAATACGCCGCGGCGAGGGAAGGTTGCGCGACATTACCAGTAACTGGGGTGCAAGCATTTGGGATTACTGGTGGAAGGTCACAGCGAATAAAGGAACAATTCCGTGCAGAGATCGAAAACGGCGGGGTGAAAAGATGGGCAGATTTTCTAATTCTTCCTCGTTTGATATGCGAATGCATCTTCGGAGTGAATATACTTGCGAGCCTCGGAGCAAAGCTCGATTCTGAAACTGGAGAAATTCTATTTAAGATTGATGGTGCTATTGTAAAGCAGGTATATAATTTAGTAGAATTCCCGTTAAAGGATCTAAATGAGGTTCGGAAAATATGCCTCGGTGACGTTGAAGGACTAGAATCCGAGCGCGATCTGGTGCCCATTACACACGTCGATATCGAGCCTCGAAAGTCATACGAATTATGGGATAAGAAAATTCGGGACCAATTTGAAATAACAGTTGGACTTTCAGAAACTCAGAGAGCTCGACTTTTTGATATAATCTCACGATACCGACACATTTTCAGCGACGTCCCGGATCGGTTCAAGGACTTTGAGTAAGAAATAAAGTCGGGAAGCTACGAGCCATGCAAAGAAGTCTTATCCGGTCCCGATGAAGTATAGAGAGGAAGTGAACCAAGAAATCCGAAGAATGCTCGATATGGACATTATTGACCGTTCTAAGAGCGAATATATAAATCCAATAGTACCGGTCATAAAAAAAGACGGATCAGTAAGACTTTCTTCGGATGCTCGTGAGACTAACGCAAGATGCGAAGACGATCACGAGGGGCCGGAGGAAATTGATGAGATTTTCCGAAAGTGTGCGGGCGCCCGGGTTATGTCAGGATTTGATCTGGTCGCGAGTTTCTGGCAAGTTCCGTTAGCTCCGGAGTGTAGAAAGGTCACGGGTTTCATGCACACAGGAAAAGTATACCAGTTCGAGGTCGTACTATTCGGTGGAAAAACGAGAGGTGCTGCTTCAAAAAGGGCCTCGTACAGAATCCTTCGGAGAATAGGGGACTTTCTGCTTGACTTCGTAGAGGATTGGTTACTTATCTCGGAAACTTATGACGAACATCTTGATCATATCGAATTACTATTCGAATGTAATCCAGACGAAGGAATCACAGTCAATTTCGATGAATCAGAATTCTGCAAACAAGAAACAAAGTTTCTAGGGCATGTTTCAAGCACGAATGGCCTCAAGCCGGATCCGGAGAAGATAGAGGCGATCAACAATTTTTCTCCGCCGAAAAATGCACGACAGTTGAAGGGATTCCTTGGTTTGGTACAGTTTTGCTCAGAATTCACGGATCGTTCATCAGATGAAATTGCACCTTTACTTGAATTGTTGAAGTCCGGGACGAAATGCAAATGGGAGTCTGAACAAGAGACTGCTTTTGCCCAAGTAAAAAGATTATTTGACCGTAAGATGTTTTCATGGCATTCCTCTCGGGATAATCCATTCCAATTATACTGTGATGCATCCGCTTGGTCATTAGGAGCAGTGTTAGCCCAAGATGATGGGCATGGTCCTCAAGCTATCACGATGGCAAGCAGACAACTAAAATCTTTTGAAAGAAATTATATGACCACGGAGTTGGAATCATTGAGTATAGTATGGTCTTGATAGGAATTCCGAAGTTGGATTTTGGATGCAGAAATTCATGTGATAAACGATCACAAAGCGTTATCGTATCTAATGAAGTGCCGGTTCATGAATGCTAGACTCACCCGTTGGATGCTGGCAATTCAAGGTTATAATCTTACGGTACATCACATCCCAGGTGAAGACAACGTCGCGGCTGACGCGCTCTGTAGAATAGGATATCAAGGTTCGAATGAAGGCCGGAAAGATTGGATTATTCACGCGATCTTACTCAAAAAACCGTTGAAAGATTTCGTTCATAGATAGAATGAAGAACATACAAGCTGAGCAGCGCGGGGATGAGCGAATTGCGCGGATCATTGAGCGTTTATCAGCAGACCCACTCACCGTTAGACATCGTCCTCTTCGTATTTGGTCCTGGTAGAATTATGGCTCTCCTCGGCCTCGGCTGTCCTCTCTCTCTCCAAGTACCCTCGGCACAGACTCCTGGGGCTGTCCGTGGCGCGTTGCTCCATACTTGAGCCCGAGCAAAAGCAGCGGGTCAACACGTGCGCACTGGACTGGCTCGTACCGTAACCCGATCATTTTTCCACCCAACAAACTTCTTAGGAGTGGAAGGTGAATTGGGATGTAGTTTGAAAAAGATTTCCACAAACCATAAAGTACGTGTTAGGAACGGTGCGAACTTTGGGTATATAGTCCAGAAGGAAAACAGCCCCAAGAATCATTCCAGTTATGGCTCCCAACACGTCCGAAAAGAATCAGCTGAACCAATCGAGAGGATTCCCGGAGACCATACCGTTGTAGAATCTTTGTCAGGACACCTGGTATTGAGTAAAATCAGGTCCTACATCAGTAAGAAATTGGGACGTGAATTGAGACTTAGATTAGAAGATTCTGCAAGCGGACAAGAGTATTTTATTTTCGCTCCGAAAGGAGTTCCATCACGATTATCTGAGAACGAAGAATATTATACTGGGAAATTTAATTTGGGAGATACTCAATTGAAATACAACCCTATTGGAGAATACAACTCGATAGAATTTCAAGACCAAGAATAAAAAAAATGGAAGAAGTACGTAACTTAGAACAAGAAATAGACCTCTACCACTTATCTGTGGAAATAGAAGGGAATTAGGTAGAATGAACGATATTCCGAGTGAAGAAGAGTCTACCACCACAACAGTGCAAGGGCAACAAATAATAGAATCAACGATGACGATGATGAGATAAAATAATTGATTGAATATCATTGAAGATGAAAGTCCGGCGGAAATCGCTTCAACGTCGGGATTGGAGAAGAAGAGGAAGAGGAATATGATTGATTATGAGATGGAAGATTATGATCTCATGTCTATCAACGGAGAGGGATTCGATAGACAGCTGCCAAGGAAAATATCTTGCGGGCTCTACAAAGAAGTCATATTGAATACTGCGTAGTATTATAAATTTCTAGAATAGAATTCAAAAGAGACAATGGATGAATTTCTATAATTGGAAAAATATGTTCATGTTCACAGTGTACAAGAAAGGAAGGAGATTGAGAAGTATCTCATGCTGTGTAAGCAGAAATACGACATGAAGTTAGAAGTATCAACGATTGAAGAGCAGTACTTCCACATCGAAATATCAAGTGATGAACACATTCTACAAATGAGAATGGATCAATGGCGTGAAATCATCAGTTTATACGCAGAGATGAGAAATGAGGAGAAGCGGAATGAGATCACAAGAGAATATCAAGCGAGCAGTGAGAATCGAAAAATTACTATTACATATGAATTTATATTTCATAATACCATTATAATACTTAATGTAGATAATATTTAGATGTATTTTACGAAATCAAATCTCGATAGTTTATTATTAAATCAATATAACATAGAATCAAGTACTCACAAATGGGTGAAGAATGTGGATTTGGATAAAAAATGTATGAGGAAGACTGTAGCGAAAATTGTTGAAGGGAGAATGAAGAATCGATTCATAATGAGAGATCGATTAACAATTGTATGATATCTAATTCAAACAAAAATTTTTGATGAATTCAGCTGACGAGAGAGTGAGTTTATATCTGACTATTTCGATAACTGTATTTCTAGAGCGATAGAAATCTTGAGAGATGTGAAATATAATGGAAGTAGGCGTACTCTAAAAATGATGAAAAAAATGGAAGATGTTGAAGGGTGGATAGAAATATTACATTTCAATGAAGAATATGAGCATGAAGAAAGAGTGGGTACTCGCTCATTATCCTATTCCTTTACGGATGATGCATATCTCTCCTGGGGGATTGGTTGTTGAGAGATTGAACCGAGAATAGATCACTGATAGAATGAAAAAAACATCATTGAAATCGAGCAAATATTACGGGCGGGATATGAGGTCTTGGTGAAAATCCCTCAGATACATGTGACAAATTTTTATGATTCAAGCTTGAAAAGGTCCGTAGAAAAAGCGGCCGAAACGTCGCACGTTTGGTGCAAAAATAAAGTTGCAGGAATACCCGATCAAGTCTTTTTGGATTAATTCTTCAAGAATTTTCCTGCGATAGAGTCATTACATCTAATACGAATACCATTCACAAATTCTCTTTGTGGCAAAAGAGACCTAGAATTTGGGGGACTTCCTCATTCAAGGGATATGTAATCAGCTCCATTTTGAAAGTGAATGGACAGTAGCAAGACCGACAGAATGGCTGTATAGAAGTGGAGAATCCGATTGACCAGTATGAAGTATTGGCTGATAACAGGATGGATAACTGACATTGCCAATCGTTATTTTGTTGAACAACCTGTACCGGAGTTGTTGCCAGCAGTGGAATCAATAAAACCGTGGTTAAGAGCATTTTGGAGTCCTATCTTATTCCATACTTACCGACGTCATCGAGTTCTCAAATTACTCGACGGATTTTCGAGGTATCGCGGGTTTGGATAGTTACGCCGATTCTGTTGGTCTTCTAGAATTGGCGTTACTTTTAATTTTTTCGATATCTTGGAAAGTCACCAAGAAATGGGCAGATTCAACAATGCCGGTATCCGACGACCCCTTATCCCCTTCAGGGGCGGCTGAACTTATGCGTCCTGCCTCTTCGATAACTCTCATGCGTCGCGAAATCGTGAAATCAAGTCCATAACCTTCTCCGGTATTATGGCTATGCATTCTATCATCGGATTCATAGGAACTCCGTTTATTGTAATTTGCAGATCGATGAATAATATCAGAAATTGCGGTTTTTTCGAACGAATCCGTTCCTGGATCCTATAATCCATAAATAATCTCAAAAAGAATTCGTTCAGACTCGAGAGACATGGTATCAGAATGTGAGAGGTCGATTTTGAGCTGATCGATTTGTTGTTCTTTTTGAATGAACAATATCTTCGCCAAATTAAATGTGCCCCTAAAAGGATTAATAAGGTACCCAAAATCTACGCCAGCTGTTTGAGAGTCAGAGGACAGGTTTTGACTATCACCACTGAGCAGTGATTGATGGCTCATCGTGGAGACGATACAAAATGCAGTTTCATCTGTCATGAATCCCTGCAAAGAAAATGATAGAATATTGAGATAGCCAACAATTAGTTTGATCGGACATGGAATTGCTTTCAGAAGGACAAATTACCGGTAGTTGATGTGGTGGTAGAATTATTCCTTTTGATATTTGTTGCGCCATAGAGGAGTCACCTAGAACGATAAAGAGATCCATTCAAAGAATCGAGCCCAACATGAATCGATACCTATTGATTTTGAGTTGAAAATAATCTGACAAGAGGCAGAGCACAAGCCTGTTCAAAGGGTTGCTGCAACTTGAGGCAGAAATTAATTGTGGCGGAGACAGCCCAATTATAATAGACCATTCATGTAGTCGAATATTCTTCTAGCAGTGAAAGCCTTCCAAATGATCCTTGAATATGATTGTCAAACTCACCGACTTATACTCCAATACGTATTATTTGGGATAACTCCCGGCATCAGAACATTTCATGAGTTAACGTCATTTCTGTTTGCAGCGTACTCTTGTTCATTGCCGATTTTAGCCATTGAGTTTGCACTTTTACTTTCACACATATCACGGCACAGACCCTTTATCATCGATATTTTATGCAGTCGTGTTCATCCGCGAGATTTTCCGAAAGGTTACCCGCGGTTCTTTGCGACTCTTGCAAATGTCAATGAAGCAGGAGGCTTTGCAAGTGTCAGGTGCGCCAATTCAACTTCAGCGAGAGGAAGAGTGGGGTAGGTGGGAGGCGATGGGAGACAAAATGGAGGAAGTCATCGGAGAAGCGTGAAAGGTGCGGGTTGCGATCTCTGGAGGGCGGAGTGGGGAGGATGGTCCGCCTTATTGAAATCTTTCGCATCCCAAGCCTGCTCACTTTCGATGAATAGAAAAAGGGACAAATTGAGCCACTATTTCCCAACTATAATTTCCCTGCGCATGCTCGTCAATATCAAGTCCTAAAACCCAATGTATCACAGTTTCTAGATCTGCGCCGAAAGCCGTGCATGCGCAGAACGCGCGCTCGCTCATTGGCCGGCGTCGATGGCGCTGACTCTCTCGAGCTTTGAAT
>JAPYYZ010001712.1:0-14562 GCA_030522705.1 Eretmocerus eremicus | reverse complement strand
TATTTTCCTTGTCTGCGGCCGCTCACGCGGCTAACCAGAACCTGGCCCTTCAACGGGCCAGGAACTAGCCGTTCCACTATCCGCAACCCGTGGACGCATATGGAAAATGCCCGACCCTGAGGAGAGGGACCCGGGGATCCGGGTCCCTAACCGCAAGGTCCCGGACTAAAGGACTATCTATTTCTCTATCTTTCTCTCTCTTTCTCTTGAGAGAAAGAGAGAGAGCGCGAGAGAGCTGACGTGGCTCAGTCGATGAACGAGTGCAAGTTGCGTCAGTTCATCTGCTGCATCGCGTCAGCTGTCTCTCAGCCCTTGCAGAGGAAATTCCGACGCGGCTGCGACCCGAGCGCGTCCACGTGAAGAGACGGTATATAGAAAGAATCGGTTTCCCTATGAAATATGAGAGGAACCTTAGGAATTTATGTTGCACACACTCTAGATTTCTGAAAGCACCTTGAGAGGTAGGCATCCATACTTGCATTGCATGAAATAAATGTGACCGCACAAAAGAATGATACCATGTATATGAAGTCATTGGATCCTTGAAAATCTCCGATTCCCTTCCACTAAAGCCCAACATCCTTATAGCTTCACTGTTCACTATATCCCTATGAGTTTTGAAGCTGAAGTTAGGATCAGAAATAATACTTCAATCACTCGTTCCTATCATACTCCCTAAACTGTGACTCTCTACACCGTAATTATAGATTATTTTTTGTTCTTTTCCAGTAAGAGATCTCATGATTCTGTGTTCTTTGAAAAAGTCGGTAGAATTACCGATATATCCCCAGTTTCACTCCATCGATCGACATCCGGAATGGGTGAGGGGGAGGAGGGGGTGGGCGGAGGCGGGCCCCTGACAATTTCTGTATTCTCTCAATACGTTGAGATATTGGTTACTTCCTTGATCTTGCAAATCCTCGGCTGGTTCTAGAAAAAAATAATCGTGGAGCATGACACGGAATTCCGTGAGAGGGGGGGGGGAGAGTTAACTCAATTCCAAAATGAGCCATGGTGATGAACCTGAAAGGATTTGTGGGATTGCAGTTCTTTCTGACGAAGATGGAATTATCTCAGTCAAGTAAGAGCTCGGCTGACGGGGAAGGGGAGGCGCTAGTGACAAAAGAGGCACATTGTATCTCCACTTGTCAGTTGTTTACATGACGGAGAAAGATACCCTTTGACCATTTTGTCTCAATAATCTCATGTAAGATTTTGTCTCTTTCTTCCATCGTCACCCCTATTCCAGTAGATAGTGTTCGAGACCGGAATGCTATGAACCAAGTCCGGCTCGGGGCATGTCAAAGCGGTGCAAGCATGTGCTGCATGGAAAACCGTTCTCATTCTTCTCAAATCCCTTAGCGATTTCGATCAAGGAAGGAGAAAACGAATGTAAATTTGAGTATATAGAACAATTGGTCTTCTCCTCTTTTGGTCCCAATCGCTAAAGTGTTCGAGAATAATGGATACGCCTAGAAAACATTACGCATGTTTAGTTATGCCATGCGTAGGAGCACTCCAAAGCGATCGCGTTTTACTCGAATATCCTAGCAATTTGGATCATAAGAAGAAAAGACGAATGGGGATTTGAGTATTGCAGACATTCATCAACTCCTATTCTGATTTGAATCGTTCGGGGATTTGGGAATCATGGGAACGGTTCTTCATGCGACGTATGCATGGCTACGACATGACTTTGAATAGTGAAACGCCCCAGACTAATCTCATCTACGAATCCACGTCACTTGAAATCCATCGTTCGATTGGAGATTCTAATCTCATCTAACCAGAAAAATTTTATTCTTCTCCAGAAATATTCCTTAGAACAAATCCGGATTTGGCCTCTCAGTCTCCGATCAAATCAAACGTGCCGTCCAACTCTCATTGAGACTGAGAACGATCTCCAGAAACCAATAACTGACTGTGCTGAGAGTGGAAATCCGTGGAATGTTTTCGTGGAGCTCATCTCCCCTGATTCACATGTGATAGCTTTGCCACCATTCGACAAGGATACGGATGTACTCTTATTCTTCAAACTGTATGATCCCAAAAGGAAGAAGATACATTATTGTGGCCATCATTACATGCCAGTGAATGCAAAAGTCCGTGAGTAGTTTTTTCCCTCTGATACTTGTGAGATTATATGTGATGGAGCGAGAACATAATAGAGACAATGGTGTGATTGGGGAAATGATCGCTCGCTCAGGATCTTACGAGGCAGCTCAACGAGAGGAATCCGGAGTTCCTTCGACGATATAGGTAGACTTGAATGTTTCAGTTCCTCGTGCTTCTGATGGCATGATCTTGTGACGTGATCGAGAGGGAGATTCACATGAAATTCATGAATCTATAGTTTGTTTGGAGGATAATTTGATCGTCGGGCTGAACCAACCAATGCACATAGCTTGAACGAACTTCAACATGGATCTTTGTGGTGTCACTCTCTTATATGGCCTCTACACCAAAGGACTTCCGCAGAGCGAGAAGCGGAAAAAGATTCGCTCGCTCGCAGGGGTCGAGCACCCAATAATCTTCAAATCACTAGTTCAGGATCTCGTTGATTGTAGAATTGCACACCTCAAGAAGCCTCCTTATATCTCTGTATGGGTTTTCAATGATGTTTGTTGTCAGTGAAGTACTCATGATAATAGAAAACCCTCACAAGTTGAATCGATGAGAGAAATTTCATTGATATTTTGACTCTGTTGCTCAGGAAGCGATTCATTTGAAGTATACAGAGTGCTCACACGATATCTTGTTTCTCCCTCTCCTTTGGGTTTCGGAAACGACCTCCCTGGAATTCCGACTCAATTGCACCCGCTTAATGGCAGTAACCAGTACCGTGTTTGCATACTCGCGTAGTAGCAGTAACCGTTACCGCGCTCAACCTCTCTGAAATTCCGATTTGATTACTCCCGCGCAATGGCAGTAACCTTTAACGCGTTTCCAGACAGCGTAATGGCGAAAACCGTTACTGCACTCACGTTCCCGAGGATTCCAACCTAACTGCACCCGTGTAATGCCAGTAACAGTTACCCCGATTCCACGCCGGCGCGCACCAGTATGTGAGACCGCGGATTCGAGTCCTTTGCATCAGTCGCCATCATTAACTACCCGCTGCTACTCTCCGCTACATTTTCACGCTGCCGCTCGCCGTCTCGCCGCCATCTTGCCATACCTGTACTCTGCTTGACGGACCTCTGCGCCGACGCCATCTTGCCGTTACCGACCTCCGTTCGCCACGCTCTTGACATCACCGAGCCGCGCCGTCCCAAGACACAACAACGCGCATCGCTGCGCCTGATCGTGTGGTGATCCTTGCGAGTGCGGACCGTGAGTTCTAAATATTTTGTGCATTAAGCTGACGAGTTTGTTGTCTGTGTCTTGTACGTTCTTTCCACGTCACGGTTTAATCTTGAATGTGTCTGTGTTATTCGTTCACCAACCTCCTCAACTACTCTTCAGTGTTTGTGTAGTGACGATCGAAAAATCATCTACTCCGGTAGCTTGAGAGATACATACATCTACTGCTCAAATTTCTCTGCACCGTCAATTTGGCGCTCAATACTCATTTCTCATCATATATGATTCCATGAAGAACATGTCTCTCAATTTCTGATTGGTGATCCCATCTAATGGGTCTGGGCGGTAGAATACTTCCGGTGGAGTTTCGCCCTATGGATGAACTCTGAATATCATGAAGATTATTCCCAAAAACGCTATCCATGTGGAACTTTGTAGACATGGGGAATCTATGGCGGAACTCGGGTTTCTGATAGGAGAGGTTGATTTGACTTAGCCGTATGCTCGCGACAGGGCGTCTGACTGGACCTCCAGCCCCACGTAACACGTAGGTTCATTCTTCAGCCGTGGATTCCACATGAGAATTATTTCATCTGAAATCGATATTAGTCAGGTAGATTCCTACTCAAAAACGACGCCTGTCCATATATCATCCTTTCCTACGAAGAAGGGAACCCCTCGTTACTCCTGCCGAAAAAAATTATTATTCCTATCTATGGGAAGAAAGGCTTCTCTCGTAACCGCGGCGGAAACGGACACTCTCAAAATGAGACACGAAGAGAGGCTTTGCCTCATGACTCGCCACGAGAAATATAGTTAGGAAAATCTCCTAGAGCACTGCTTTTATTCACAAGAACTGGCTCAGGGAGAATGGTCAGGAATGGGATGGATAACTTTTTTGACATCTCGTCATCGCTTCCTCTTCGGGAAGAAATTATCATTCCCCACTATGAAAATGGTAGCACTTTCACTCAACTGTACAATGCACATGATATAACGTGGGGTGCTCATCAAACTCCGATCAGCTTTCCTCGCTCAAAATCTGGCGAATGTACGTTAGGGTGACCCTCATTTCCCAAATTGTCCGGATCAACTTTTTCCACCGATCACTGTTTTCTGTGGCCCAAAAGATGGAGAAACCCGCTTCGTAAAATTGATGGATCATGCATAGTGTCAGCAAATCAACAGTAAGTCTAGTCCACTTCGTCATAGAGGAATTTTGAAGGAAAGAAGTTGAAGATCATGAAAAAATCTATCGATTCATGTATTTGAAATATTTTTATGTGCTTTTCATAGAGTCATAAGTGACAATGGAAGAAGTCATTTTTTCTCTCTAGTGAATCACCTGTAGCTTCGAAGGGCATCATCCGATCGTGAAGATTCCAACAGGATATTGTAGCTCGTTCCAAGACCTTCATCTTTCTTTCTCAGAGTTATCTCTGCAACTTTTACCGTTCGAGTAATGAGCTATAGATGGAAACTTTCTCGATCATGTGTTCTATCGGAGAGACGGGACCTCGCACTGAGTTGATTCCGTAAGGTTCTGGATCAATACAGAAACTCCTTCCAAAAAAACTCGTCTGTCCTTATGGTAGCGACGTGATACTTGATAACAGTCAGCACCATGCCGCATGTCGATAATAATCAACACGGCTACGATGGAAGAGTTCGATGCAAATTTTCGAACCAAAGAGTTGTTGCGAATACAGTATCGCAAGCAGTACCCAATAATCTCACAAGCTAGTCGCAAGCTTAACAACGAAGGGAAAGGGGGCTTATTTTGGAGCTAAGCAATAGTCTAGGAATCATCGAGTATTGATAACTCGACTACTATGATTACGTAAATTCTTGGCAAGATTACATTTCTATAACAGATGCAGACACTGATTCGTATTAGTTTCTTCACCTAATTCACATTGCCATCACGAGAGCCTCAAATTTTGAAAATAGTGCCTAGATTCCGCAAACTGTACATAATAACATGTGCTACTGCTGCTCAGACAAATACATTTCCTGAAAGCCCTCATTGAGGCAAATTTCCTTGCGGAATACTTGATTTTTCCCGTGTCCGAGTAAGTAAAAAGCGTTTGAGGCTCACTGAACTGACAATCTAGTAGAATATTCTGTAAGTTCAGATAATTTCACGTCGGAATCATGTTCGACAAAATTTTTTGATAGGAATTTCTGTACTGATCCTGAGTCTTAAGAAATCAAGTCGGCGCGAGGTCCCGTCTCTCCGTAAGATTACCTGTTCAAAAGAGAGTCCATCCAGAGCTCATTACTCGGACGGAAAAAGTTGCAGAAAAATCTTCAAGAAGTAGGACATGAAGGTCTCAAAACGAGCTACAATATCCCGTTGGAATTTTCACGATCGGATGATGCCCGTCAAACCTACAAATGATTGACTGGAGTTGTTCTTTCGTCATTACTTATGATCCCATGAAGAACACGTGGAGAATATTCCAGATACATGAGTCGATGGATCTTTTCATGATCGTCAACTTCCCTTTTTCTAAATGTCTCTACAATGAAGTGAGCCAGAGTTATCATTGAATTTCTGACACCATGCATGATCCATCAATTTTGACGGGAACTGTTTAAGCTCTTTAGTAGCCCCGAACATTCCGGACAAAACGTTTTGCAAGCAAAATTTAATGACCAAGAAGATGCCACTTGTTATTTTAAGCCTAAATTATTGAGGAGGTGAGAAAATGGATTGTTTGGCTTGGAAAATCTTGAATTTTCTAGAAACAGTAGTAAAGCAAGCCCAGTGATCTTCTGAAGGGGCCTAGGAGCTTCTAGGCTCTTTGCAAAAGTTTTTTTCGATGCAAAATTTGATGGCTGACGAGATGCCATAGGTTATTCGCAAACCATCCTAGAGATGAGTGAAATCAATTTGTTTTGCTTGAAAAATGTCTAATTCCTCTAAAACTAATGCGAAACACGCAGAGTGACTTTTCTAGGATCCCTGAAAGCTTTTGAACTCCTTGTAAGATGGTATATTTTGATACAGGGGCGTAGAAGTTGGATTTCGCACTCCGAGTTATATTCACCGTCCCGAACCGAAGGCGAGTGTCGGAATCATCATGAGAATATGGAATCTAACATTTGCGGCCGTGTATGGAAAGATATCTTCCGACAACTCGTGAGTGAAAGTTACGAGTCCATGTGCGAAGTGATTTTTCACGCACGAAGTGTCGAAAAGATTTTTTCTTGCAAAATCCAATGACCGACAGCACGCCACAGGTCATTTCCCGCGCGAACCATTGTTGGGGTGACAAAATCAATTTTTCCAGCTGTAATGTTGCTGAATCCTCCAAAAATCGTCATGAAGTTCGTTCTATGACTCCTCCAAGTTCTCTGGAAACTCTCCAATATAACGGAGGTCGTATCTAATATGTAGATTCTGATGATGAACACGATTTTGAACTCTATTTCTGGCATCAGCTATCCTCATGGGTCAAAAAATTAGAATTTTCACCTCTAGCATTGCTTGATTTCCGTAAATTTGATGTAAAATTCGATCAGTGACTTTCTCAAGGAACACACTTCTGCCGAAAGTTTCTTACCATGTGTACGATGCAGCTATTTACCCGCGGCGCCACGCTATCCGGAAGTCGGGTTATCGAGGTTTTTAATTGCGAAGGCCGCAGTTTGACCTCAACGCGCGCGGGTCTGGGAGGTGCGGAACTTAGTTATTTTTCGGACAGCCAAGATTGATATTGCTCGAGAATTTACGTATGACTCTCATTCCGAAATTTTCGGAAGACAGCCTACGCTTGCAGAACAATGATTAGAGACCAGTCATGGAAATCCAGATGATGAATCCACATGGCAGTATCGTGTTAATAAATAATCGATCGAAGCTTGACAGTTCAAATCATGAAATATATATATGATCAGCCTTCGCGAGTCAAATTTATATCGGTTAATTTGCCAATTTTTTACAGCTAATTTGCTTGATTTGACACATGTCGAAATGGATCACTCCACTTCGACATGTGAAGCTTGACAGTGATCAGATTTATGTCTTGTGAGTATTCGTGGGGATTCAATGAAATTGTTCAACGGATCTCAGAATATCAATATTTCCCTATATACACTAAGAATCGGAAAGATATGATATCTCATATCTCAAATATAAACTACTAACTATGAATCATCCTCAGTTTTTCGGTGGGTTTCGACTTGATAGCATCAGGATATTCTGAACGATAGGCTTTCACCACTTTGATTAGATCTTACGTCTGTTTCTCGTCCTCTGCCAATACACTAATATAGTCCTGAGTGAGTTCGATTGCTCTTCCTGCGGCATCATTTACTACACTCAGAGAAGTAATTCATTGCAGTCAAGACCCGTAGAACTTTAACAGAAAGAGGCGATCACGTATTTGCCTTAAACGCGTATTCGCTTCCCGTAATGACATACGTCATCACGGCTAAGAAATATCTATGTTCTCCGAGTTCCCTTTGGGCAGTCGAGTTAAACTCAGAGACATTAACTGTTATACCGTACGGCGTCGCGTTACTCGCGCAGGCGAGCGTGTAAACATAACCTATTGAGGTTATGCATAGCATGTGCATGCTGATGGGAGATTTCTCGCCCTCACTTACGCCGTGTATTGTACTCTCTCCATCTATATGTAATTAATCATTCATTTGCATAATCCCTGATCTTGGTAGAAATATAACATTGAATCGGGAGATAACCATCAAAATGCGTGGATTCAGCTACAGTTGACTTCAAATCCAGATGGATTAAGCGTGAAGTCGCAAGGATTAACCGCAAAACCGGGGGGCTTTATCATTCAGCGCCATAACTGTAACGACCCAAGTCTTTGCGGTGGTTGCCGCACCTCTACCGCAATGAATTACTTCTCTGAATGTACGCTTAAGGTTTCACCTATGTTCAAGCCCTGAACGTAATCTTCTCTACTCGGGACGTCTTGGCACAGATGTCGGAGATGGCTGCTGAATTTTTCCGAACAATTTTCAGCCAGGATTGTGTCCACAGCGGGATATTCTCGTGATTTCCGAAGGAATTCCAGATCATTATTGGGCGCTCCAATGGCATCGGAAGCCTTAAACTACGATAGGGCATACACAAAAACTATGAAGAAACTCACAGACTTCAGAGATCTTCGTGATAAGTTCTGGGTCTAGAAAAACTCCTAGTTGTGAATGAAGAACCCTTCCCGCCTACTTCCCAACTCCTGCCCATTAGTTCGCTCATAAATGCTCATTTTGTTAATCGGTGTGGAAGTCGAGGTCACTGACTGACTTGAGTTCATCGCGAGACACGCGCGTAAACGCAATTCAAGCCAGCATGTGACCTGGACTTTCATGCCAATCTACAATGAGATTTTTAGGAAAACTAATGAGAACAAGTCAGAAACAGGAGAGAGAATTTTTGATTTACTATTAGGAGTTGTTCAAAACCAAGATTCCATTGCTGGGTGCAAAAATTAACGTGTCCCAGGTTGATCGATTTGTTGATTATATTATCATTCATGAAGAGTAGAAATATCAGGCGTTGTTCTGAATGTGCATCCGGCATCAAGAGTTCTTGTTGATTTGGTTTTTCCTTCTAGAACTTCATACCAGGAATAGATTGTGGTATTGTATTGATCATCAAACTTTGCATGTAAAATATAATGCTCGACATTTTTTAAAATTTCGAGAGAGCGTGGCGGAGTCATTGAGCGAGGTCTACAATATTTCTCGGAAATTTAGCATCATCACAGCTGGAAAAAATGATTGCGTCACCTCCACGAGCGTCTAGAAACATTGGGAAATGAATAATGAAAGGCCTTGAGCGGAAGGCCACAGCAAGCTCCAGACTATGACGCACGGAGCAGCCTCCAGCTGCATCCTCCCCTGGCTCGATAATGGCCTTGGGACTAGTGTGAATAGAGCTCAAAAGCTACGGCAAGAGCTTCTAGACTCACAGTTCAACTCAAGCTCCTGTCGTGCACGTATCGTCAGTAGGACCCCTAACTCGTAACAAGCTGGTGCTAGGTGTGGGTCCCATGAGATTTCCACATTCTTTCCCCGATCTCACTCGAATCTATCATCCACAACGGATCACCATTTGAAACTGAACCATTCTCAATGACAGTCAGTCTCAGATAATGTGACGTTGCATTATCATTCTCAAGACCGGATATAACGAAATATCACGGTGCGAAATTTTCCTGGACATACGTGGGACAATGACACTATAGTCGAAGGGTGCTCCGCTATCTCACCAATTCTTCTGGGATTCATTCTTGACAAATCCATAAACCCGATTGGCAAGACTGGATACCACAGAGCATACCTTCCTCACTTGCACGAGTTTTCCAAAAAGTTCTACGCATGAGGAAATATTGTGACACAAGGATAAAGTTCGAAAAATTCCATAAAGATCCACTATGAACGTCAAAAAAAGTTTAGGGGCTATGTCATGGGCTCAAATATGCGCATGCCCGATTTTCAAGGGTGTCATGCATCTTGATCCATCTTGAGAGGGTTCCATAGTATGAATCAATTCATATCTCTCTGCTTACATGATCAACCGGCGAGCGATTTCCGAAGCCCCTCCTCTTCACAATGATGTAATTTTGTCGAGAAATATCGTCTTACTCAGTCGCGCTGGGGGCTACGCATCTTACTTGATTTTCTAGAGAAAAGATGGCAGTGCTCCGAATTTGCATCAGATTTCACTGATGTGCTCCCTATAACCTATGCATGACGGAATTCCTCTGTCGAGTTTCCAAATACAGTCCTCATTTTGTTATCAGAAGTCTGCGAACTGTCATCTGGGATAGGGGCCTCACATAATCGACAGTTGAGGTTGCAATGCAAACAAATAATCGTTCAATGATGTAGGTGGAATATATGTGTCACAAACTAACAAGAAACGAGCCCTCAATATTGTAGGCAGAAGAGTATGCGAGGGCTGCTTCAGTTCGTTGGAGAGATATGGCATGAACGAGTATGATTTGTTCAGTAGCAGAGCAGACTTCTCCCATGAGAGATCAGATCTCGACTCTGACTAATGACGGGAGGTCAAGACCTCCGGGTGACCAATCTTTACCAAAATTTTCTTACAGACTTCTACCACCTAGCCTATGGAGAATCTAGAGTTTCTCTGTCCGATGAGCACTCTGTGAACAGTGACGAGATAATTGAATATCTGATTTTCCACATATTTTGGGGTATTTGTCGACTATTTATACTTCAATGCGCTCGTCGACTCATACAACTTAACGGACTGACTTGAAATACTAGTAGGCAACTTTTTATTCTAGAAATATACATACTCCAGCTGATTCAGACCCACAAAAAATTATTCCAAACTGCCAAGTCCACATCTAGTCTCCAAGTTGGAGCATTACACTTAAAACTGTAATTTGACGTCAAATTCACTTACATTCTCTTGTGAGGCTCCTCCACTCCAATTTTCACAGTCAATATCCACAGTCATATCTCGGGCACTGAGTGAAGGCTCATAACTAATAACTGGATGCACATTGGAGGGTGTGGATGCACACCAAAAACTGCTGCCCGGACGCATGAATCCCGCCTGAAAACGGGTGCCCGGCGCACAGTGGGCCCAAATAAAAAAAAAGGCAAAATTTACCTTCACTCGAAAAAAGGGTCGAAGTGGCACTTGCCATAAGTCAAATTGGAGATGATCACATGTAGTATCTAAATCTTTTTCCCTCGATTCGTCATTTTGACATGCGCGCCGGCCGGAGAACCAAGAATGACGAAATTTCTCGCGGAATTTCAAAAAAGCTCTGATAGCTCGTCTGGATCGCAAAATAAGTACATATATTTGCATAGCAAACTTTCAGGATTCTTCACGGGGAATCTGATGATGATCTTCAATTTGACCTTGAATCAAATTTTCAAGGTCATTCGGAGGGCATTCCCGTTTTTTGCCAGGAAAACCTATATTTTTGACTTCGGCATTTGAAAGAACGAAAAATTTCACGTTGGAACACATTTTATTGAGAATTTTTTACCGAGAACTCCGGAGGTCACATGGAGGTCAGATGGAACGGAGGTCGCAAAATGAATAAAACCCCCTCGTAACTCGTCTGGATCGCAAAATTTGTACATATACTTGCGCGACAAACTTTCAGGATGTTCTACGGAAAATCTAGTGGCGATCTTCAACTCGACCTTGAATCAAATTTTCAAGGTCATTTGGAGGTAATTTCCGTTCTTTGCCAAAGAACGTACATTTTTCACCTCGGCCTTTCAAAGAACGAGAAATTTTATGTTGAAATACATTCTTTTGAGAATTTTTCACCGAGACCTTCAGAAGTTACGTGAATGTCAGATGGAGCGGAGGTCGCGAAATGAGTAAAACCCCCTCGTAACTCGTCTGGATCGCAAAATTTGTACATATACTTGCGCGACAAACTTTCAGGATTTTCTACGGAAAATCTAGTGGCGATCTTCAACTCGACCTTGAATCAAATTTCCTAGGTCATTTGGAGGTAATTCCCGTTTTTTGCCAAAAACCCATATTTTTGACCTCGGCATGCGGAAGAACGAAAATTTTCACGTTGAAATGCATCTTACCGAGATCTCCAGAGGTCACGTGAAGGTCAGGTGAAGTGGAGGTCGAAAAATGAGTAAAACTCCGTCGTAACTCGACTGGATCGCAATATTTGCATATGCAATTGAATAGCAAGATTTGAGGATTTTACATGGGGAATCTTGTAGTGACCTCTAAATCGACCTTGAACCTGATTTTCACGGTCATTAGGGGATCGTCTTACTCTGGTAGAAGACATTCGCAGAATGCTCTCTAATTATATTCTCGATCCCTGGATGCATATCCAGCAACTGACTAACAGATAGTAATGCATTATAATGCATCATCGGGCATGGGAATATAACACGTTTTATGGTGAAGTATCTTCATACATTACTTCATAACATGAAAACTGAATCTCCATAACGTATCAAAATGCTTCCTGGTGTATTGTTATGCACCAGGGGGGTCCGACTCAAATGGGAGAGAATGGCAAGAAAGAGAGGGCACGCGCGCTACTCCGTGTACGCCGGATAGACGTTCGGCAGGGGCAGCATCGCGCAGGGGCAGCATGACTCTCGCCGCGCTGACTCTCGCTGCCAATGCCGCGCAGCGGCAGCTTCATTTGTTTGACTCGCTGGAACTGCGAAACTGCTTATTGGATCGATCTGAAAATTCCTCGCTGTGCTCTTCGGCACCTCTAGTTCCCCGCGGCGCAGTCAGAATATTGATTATGTGCTACTTTGGCCGCCCAGATCGCTTTACTCCGCCCCCTTCGCATCGCAATAATTTGAGATAGGTGGATTGTAGAATATCTCGCGGGGTCTCATTTTGAAGCTCTATACATCAGCTTTAGAATGAGACCCCGCGAGATGTTTTACAATGCATTTATTTCAAATTATCGCGATGCGAAGGGAGCGAAGTAGAGCGATCTGGGCGGTCAAAGTAGCACATGATCAATGTTCCGTCTGCACCGCGGGTAACTAGAAGGACCGAAGAGGACAGTGAGAAATTTTCAGATCAATCCAATCAGCCGTTTTGCAGTTCCAGCGAGTTAAAAAAATTGGCATATAGGCGCAGCGAGAGCCAGCGCGGCGAGAGTCATGCTGCCCCTGCGCAATGCTGCCCCTGCCGAACGTCTACCCGGCGTACTTGCTGTGCTGCTTCGAAGCCGCATCGAGCTAGCACGCCACTTTTCCAGCATTGAGTCGGACCCCCTGCTATGCACCAAAGAACACTGACACGCATAATTTGATGAGTTTTCACAGGGATCTACAGAAATTGCAGAAAAATCAGTATTGATATATTCGATCCAATTCAGCATTGAGTATGGAGTAGTGTCCTTTGAGTAAAATTAGAGAATCGGTGTATAAACTATGCTCCTCGGTTTACATGACCAAGAATTGTATTATCACAATAATTACGACGATTCATTCGAATAACGTGATAACTTCCTAATCTACCCTCTGGCAAAGTTGATGGGGTCTACAGCTGTAATAATACACTTAGATATAATATGATATGGTGACTGTAATTTACAGCTGTAAGCCCTCTTAACTTCACTACAGGGTTGCCAAAGCCTGATCATATCGACGATGAATATGAAAGATTGAATAACTAATCTTGATGACAAACTGCAGCGAACTATTGTACGGATCGTTGAAGGTATTCCCACAAGCAAAATATGCTTAAATCAATCGAAAGTTCTTGCACGGCAGAAGGCTTCATCGCTGTGTTTCTAAAATTTGTGAGGATCAGTCCTTGCCATCCTTATATGGAGGCAGAAACTCACCCTATCATATCTCAAACGAATCTCTTACTCTCCGGTCTTTTTCGTGGGCAGTATTCGTTCAAGTTTTGTTACATATTGTTGATTCTAATTGAGGGCATGTCGGAGCAAATAGTTCTGTAAGCGGCTAATGCATATACAAACTTAATTTTGACGGTGTTCTGCAGAAACTGAGGGATTCATTTGAGAAAATATCTAGACAACCGCAATGTTCACAGATCAAGAATCAAAATGCGCTATCTCTGACCTCGATCAGAAGCGAACCAACAAAGGGAGACCAAGACCTCCTGGTGACCTATGTTTACCGAATTTTTTGTACAGACTCGTACCACCTAAGATATGAAGAATCTAGAGTATCTCCGTCCAATGGGCATCCTGCTCGGAGATACAGGCAATAACCGTAGGACTGCCAGTATATCTATAAATACAAATTTTTTAACACGGGCCTATATGGGCAATGCTGAAGTTTCTGTCTGTATCTTTGGCTAAGAGGCTCATTGTACGGAGATAATGTAGATTCTTCATATTCTATGTGTTAAAAGTATGTGAAAAAATTTTGGCAAAGATTCGTCACCCGGAGGTCTTGTTCTCCAACTGTGAGTCATCACTAGCTGAAAAAAATCACAGGCGATACAGACATAAATCACCAAGTTGACTTGGTTTCAAACTTCAAAAGCTGCTGATGGCATCTCGAGAATTACGTAGCAAAGAATCAGCAAAGCTCGTAAGGCTGTTGCTTTTTCGGTTCTTTGGGATGCATATTGCATCTTTTGAAGTCTTACTACGACTCATATATGTAGCCTGATAGGTAGCTTTTGAAGTTACGACTATATTGAGAAAATCTTTTCCAAACTCATGCTTGGTTCTGTGCATACAAATCATATTTCGGAATTTTCATAAGTTGACACTCCTCTGCAAGATCTACTAATTAGGTGCT
>JAPYYZ010001711.1:0-14565 GCA_030522705.1 Eretmocerus eremicus | reverse complement strand
AAGAGGCCAGCACATATGCTGGCGAAACGTCGGCCTACGGCCTAGTGATTGAATAAAGGAATAGTCCGTTACACCCGTTCATCATTTATGCTGGAAAAAACACAATTATTTTACTTCTTATAATATCGAGCCCATTCTGCTTGACTCTCATTGCAAAAGCCCATGTGCCAGACCGCAGAATTCTCAGTAAAGGAGATGCTTTTCCGTGAAAAATACAAGGAATATACAGGTCTGAGGTAACTAGCGCGGGGGTTAGAACTTGAGTATGTCTCACACAGCAGTGGAATGAACTGGATCTGCATGTCATTCAAACGGCGAGCTGACAGATCCGGAAACGAACATCTGTCTCATCGGATGGCCCCCAAAACATTCCCACCGTTACTCAGTAGGGTGTAGCTCCGGCAGCAGAAACGGCGGGAATTCCTTGTCTGGCTGCAACTGCTGGCGAGCCACGAGGGAGTAGCAGTCTCTTGAGGGCGGGGTTCTTTGATATTAACTCCGAAATGGAATTGGATGACTCCGCCGGCCTGTCGCTCGAGATCCCATCTTTTTGGATTGGCTGAGTCGTGTTCGGATGAATTTGTTGATGATGACCTCGTTCAGATCCCTGGTTTTCCATCGCTGCGACAGGATTACAACAGGGGAGATAGGTGATTTGCTTTGTATGTACGCAATGATTTCAGAACGAAAAGTTTGGCCTCGTCTGATACTCTTGGCCCAGGGAAACCTGGCGTTCATGAATTTCTCTTCTGTAGCATACAGCAGGGCAGCTCCTCACCCATATCGACCAGAGACATTCACAGACCCCCTAAGATTGCCATGCAGAGGAATGATGGGCTATGCGGCTCGTTGCGTCGTTTGTGTGGTGATTCCAGTCATGAAATTATGATGAGTTATCTGGACGCAGATCAGCTGGATGCACATCATCCCGACACAAAGACACTCACTGAGCTGACGGAAGAACTGTTCCTGCACATTGTGCAGTGTGGCGCGACTCACCCACATAACCACAATGTATCTCGCGCATGGATCGATCACATGTACATTGATGGAATCTATACCATTACTAACTTCCAAAATAGGTCACTGCCCGGTCTCGGCAAGCACGCCAACATTGATGTCACCATGGACTTCTTCACTCCCCCTCTGGTAAGGAATCCCTTCACTCATAGGTATTTTGGTACCATCAGTCCGGAGCAGTTGGATGATCGTTCGCTTCGCTACGACTGGTCAGCCCTAGAGAATGCTGGAATCAGCTTAGGAGATGATGTTAATTGTTTGAATAGAAACTAGGAGACCGTCCTTGATGAACTAACTATTGAAAAAAAGGTTCGACTCCGTGAAGTCAATGCTCCTTAGATTGATCCCGGGATTGAAGGTCCTTATAGATGAGCAAAATGTGGCACGCATGCACTGGGGGTGAAACCAACGCAATCAGCGCAAAAGTCCGAAGCTTTGAAATGAGTACTTTCGACTCAGCGTAGAGGTTGAACTGCGCGAAGAGCAATATCATCATTCTTCCCTTTGAAATCATTTCTCTGACGGTCTAGACCAAAATGAGAACATATAGAAGAGAATGCGCAATCTTGGCCTCTTGCTCAGGAGCAAAGAGGAGGTACTCCATGGGTTATCACTGGATGAGTTGATCGCTCACTTTGCAGGCAGCTCCGTCTCGCCTCACGAGAATATTGGAGAAGCAATGGATGAAATTAATTTGGTCACAGAGGAGAGATTTCAGTTCAAGTCCACGAATATCAAGCAAGTGGTCCTTGCCATGAAACATTCTTCCCCACGGACCCGTGGGGTGGACGGGATCCCTTGAAGCGTGATCGCGGAGACTCTCCCAGCCAGAGATGATCTCATTGTACATAATTCGAGCTCTTCTTTCGCTCACGGCATCTCACCTGAGGCTACGAAGCAAGCACAGCTTATTGCACCAGAGAAGGCTGCTGCTTCATCAGCGGTTTCGGACTCCCTTTCCGTTGCGCTGCTGTGCTCCCTCTCCAAGGTCCCAGTGAAAAAAGTTCATGACCGAATCACGAAGCAGTTCAGAGATACAGACTTACTTGATCGCTTTCGGAATAGTTTCGAGCAACATCACAGTACCCAGACAGCTCTGCTGAAGTTGAACGGACATCTCAGAGTGGATATTGACAGGACGGAGATCACCCTTCTACTACTGTCCGACTTCTGCAAAGCATTTGACACGATTCTACTCTCCAAACGGCTGAGTAAACTTCGAATTCTTGGCGTTTCGAGATCGACCTTTCTGTAGATCATATCTCATTTACGAGGCCACACCTGAATGATAATCGAAAAAATGATCATCCCGATTGGCTCATAACTAATCTACGTGTTTCACAGGGATCCGTCCTCGGGCCTCTACTCTTCAGCTTGTACGTCAATGACTTGCCTGGGCTGCTGAACGGGAAGTGAGGAACTCATTTTCTTCACGCAGACAACCTCCGCATCTATCTACGGGGAGATGAGGAAAATATCAAGAAGGGTGATGCTCGGTTAGGAGCATTAGGGCGACTCGTTGCTGGGTGAGCCGAGGGCTCCATCCTGGGTCTCAACGCTGGTAGGCCAAAGCAATTTTTTCTAGTTCCGAGCAGAATGTGAAAGATTTGCTCAGGATGGATTTTTGAGGGTTTGAGATACAACATAAGGTATCTGTCCCATTCAGTGACACAGTCGAGTCAAGGTGTGCCGCATATTAATCAAGCCACAAGGAAAGTCAACGAGGCCCTCTATAGCTTGCAGTTCATTAGGGCGTGTACGACTGGGACTCTCCGCGTTCGACTGGTGGAGACTTTAGTCCAACTCCATCTAGACTATTGCGCGGTCGTGTACCTTGACGCCACTGACGAACTGAGGACGCGGGTACAACGACTGAGCAGTTCATGAGTGAGATACAGTTTTGGTGTTGGGAGAGATGAGCACGTCACTCCGTATAGAGAACGCTTGGGATGGTTACTTCCTGATTCGCGGAAAATGTACTCGGCAACTCTTCAAATGTATAGGATAATGCACTCGAATGAGCCTAAATATCAAGCTGAAATGTTCACCAGGCGCCACTCCAAAAACCCTCAAGGCGAGGTCGTACACCGGGGTCCTATTGGGAGGAAATCTAGTGAATTGTGGGTGAAGCCACTGCAATTACCAACTGTCACGAGATCGTGAGACGAAAACGGCAGATGGCGTCACCATGACAGTTTGAACGGAACAAGGTCACCCCTCACTCTAACCCAAGGTATCATGTCCATGCTCTGTGAATGTTTATCTCCAAACTTGTACTATCCGAAGTTCCCTCGGGCCGGCCCAGTGCGATACGATACGATATTGGCGCCCCGGCCTCGATATGTTCCATTGTACAATGTGATGAGGTTATTGCGTCGTTCATGTTCTTATCGATTTTCAGACAGAAATGCCGGAAAAAATTCAATGAACCTGGAGTATAGACATCTGATCATTTCGGATGAATTGCTCTAATATATCCTTGAATCAGAGGTTATATTTACCTTAGTCTCCACCTGGAGAGTGGAACTGCTCGGAATGTTGATGTTAGCTGTGAGTTCAGCTCCCATTAGAGTACCGTCGGGGCGAGGTATACAGAACTAAGAGATGGTTTGCGTTCGTTTCCAGAGTCTTGGATCGATGCCAAAATTTCTAAGAGATAATATTCTACTCTTGAGGGAGCATTCGTATCGTTTTTGAGAAGGAGGATTTTTCCCCAAACGACAAGAAGTATCACGAGCGAGACTCGCTTCTCGACCCTTGGGGTGAGGTATACAAAGCAGGCGGAAATGGTTCTCATTTTCCTATAAAGTTTCGGACCCATCCCAAGAGTAAAAGAGAAGATCTGACTAGTCTCAGGAATCATTTGCATCATTTTTGAAATGATGGAGGATTCTTTCCCAACTACTAAAGAGGATCGCCGGCGAGTCTCGCTTCTTGAGCCCGGGGCGAGGTATACAAAACTGATAGGAATGATTATCTTCTTCTCTCTGAGTCTCGGATCCATTGCAAGAGTGCTAGAAAATGATCTGACAAGTCTCGAGGATCATCTGCATTATTCTTGGAATGATGCAGAATTTTTTCCAACTACCAGGGAGGATCGCGGGCGAGACTCGCTTCTTGAGCCCGGGGCGAGGTATACAAAACTGATAGGAATGATCATTTTCTTCTCTCTGAGTCTCGGATTTATCTCAAAAACGATAGAGAAAGATTTCCCACATTTCGGGGATCATTCGCATCACTTTCGAAATAACTGGAGATTTTCTCTCCAAATGACAGGGTGGATCACGGCCGAGACTCGCCTCTCGACCTCCGGGGTGAGGTATACGAAATTGACAGGAATGGCTCTGTTCTTCTCCTGAGTCTCGGATCGATCCCAAGAGTGATCGAGAAGATCTGACTAGTCTCAAGGATCATCTGCATTATTTTCGAAATGATGGAGGATTCTATTCCAATTACCAGGGACATCGTTCAGGGTTATATGAGCCCGGGGTGGATGAGTTGTCAAAGATGTGGCGGCTGACGTTCTCGGCTACTTTATGTGGTGAGATGTACCAGCGGTGAGATTCATGGGCTGCGCATCGTGCGTTACAGACTCGCACGAGTCTATTGGTTGTAACCCAGCCGTCGACGCGCATGCTGCTGCGGCCCCACCCGTTGGTGCATGAGCGCGTGCATCGTGGGTTACACACGCAGACGGGGAGCCTGTTGTATGTAACCCAGCAGACGACACGCACGCTGCTGCGGCCTCGCCTGATGATGTCTGAGCGCGCGTATTGTGGGTTACTGAGGCAGGCACGAGGTCTCCCGGCTGTAACCCAGCAGATGACACGTGCGCTGCTGTGGCTCCGCCCGTTGGTGTATGTGCACGCACAACATGGAGTGTGGGAATCACGAGTGTTGCTGGCTGTGACTCATCAAGCAACGCGTCGACTGCGTCGGTGGCGTTTTGCCCTGTATGGTGCCCACGTGATCTATGTTGGCGCTTTGCACACGCTGCCTTTTTTGCCACGCGTGTAAGGACAGGACACGGCACATTTCGTCGATGGTGTTATTACTGGCTTCACTGAAATACTCACGTCTTGTACCTCGACGGATGCTTGTGACGCAGGATCCACTCTTTGCACATCATCTGGACATTCGGTTTGTGTTCCGATCGATTGTAGGGGCAGTGAGAAGTCCACGGTGTTGTCTGGTTCCACGTCGTATGCTCGTAGAACATCTTTGTAGATGTTCATAGATATCTCGACTTCTCTACACTTCCCTGAGTAGCTTTGATTGGTTGCATTGTATGATGATCTTGCAATCTGAAGGTCGTCCAGTTTGCTCAAGACAATATTCTTCAGACTCATGCATGCGGATTCTGAGTCTTTATACGTTTCCCTCAATGTCTCGTATACCACGTGGCGATGAGACTAATGAGATATAGCGCTCGTCTCGACTGATGATTCAATCAGCGCGAGTCGGTAAATTCCAAGGGAAGCTGCTGATACTTCGAAAGTTCATGGTGGCGCCATCTGTTGATTGTTAGATCACTTACGCGAGGTCGGGAATTGACGCGAAAATTTGAATCACGGGTCCATGTGTAGAGTATTAGAGTGGGTGTTTTCCTTCTGTTTGTTGTGATGTCGGTGTGTGATGTTGATAAACATTCAACTGTCCTTCTTCTGAGGAGTTTTCTCAATTGAATACTGCAAAATGTTGATGAACAATTGCAACAACTTTGTGTATTCCAGTCACACGATGATCGAAAAATTTCCTGGCTATAAACTATGAATTATTCTAACATTTTTAATTACGAATGACGATTTCATGGATGTTTCCAAGTCGAATTGTCATTAACAGTCATTTTTCTTGTTCTGGGAAAAATTGACATGAAAACTGGGAACTCCTAATAGTATTGTTGACAGTGGAAATGGTACAAAACCTTTGTTGAGTCTCAAATTAACATAAATAATCTTATAAACAAACAGATTATCTTTGGAATTTGCGGACGCTTCTTCTTTGAATTACTTCCTATTTTCACAATTCACAATTTCCCTCAGATGTATTCAATTTACAAAACACTTCCGACAGACTGTTGGTAACAAATTGAATGGTTCATGGGCAAATCCCACAATTCGAGCGATTCTGCGATTGCGACCTATTTCACATTGCAGGCATCATAGTAGGTGTTGAGACACAATTTATACTGGCAATTTTCGAACATCGACTCATTCTCAACACCTTAAAACTCTTTCGAGGTCCATGCTTTGCTTTGGACGAGTACCAGGGGGTATATTGTGCGGAAAAACTCGATTCCTCGGCTGTCACATGCGCTTTCAGATTTACGCCTTATAGCTTCTAGCTTTGGAGGCGAATGAGCAATTGTTCTGAGAATTTGAGGAGTGATCGATATTGTGTTGAAAAGTTGGAATTTTTTCGCTCAAGACTGTGCCTATGAACAGAACAGAGCAGAATAAATTCGTTTGAGTGTCAAACCATTCCTCAATTTTTTAAAAATCGCTCTTGTTAACAATGTAGTATTCAGGGCGATGAGGAAATCGTAATTCTGAGAGTAAAATTTTGTTCTACAAGTGAAACCCTACAAACTCAGTCTATTCTGATTTGTGTGCTCGATTCTTGTTCATTGCGATAAGTTGGGAAAAAGAAAGAGTGTTCGCAAGACTCGATCACAGAAAACGCTTTTTCGCGTGGCACAGGAATTAGTCAGTCGGTAATCACTCGCAACTACCTGTTATTTGTAATTTACAACCAAAAATATGTATCTCCACCTCGCCGCCGGCATAGCTCCATCGTACAAGTACTGCGAGACTTATGGAAATCGGCGTGTACGTAGGGTATTGATTGAATACTCGAGGAATCTCTCAATCTTCGCATGTTAAGGCTCTCAAACACTTCACTGTAAAGAAGCTCGGCGTCAATTTACAGTGCTCATCATTGGAAATCATCCGACCACTTCTGAGTATAATGAAATGACTGTTCCGAGTCTGTCGCTTCCACGAGACGACGGTAAATCTGCTCGCCCGCTGTGACATTCACGTCGGCGCGTCAAATCACACTGATGAAAACAATCCTACTGTTCTGAGCTTGACATTAATACGATCTTCGATGGATTTTACGGGCACGCTATGAATCGAGGCTCTAGCTCTTCAATTCAATCATAATTATGATGAATAATAATAGTGATAATGATACTGATTGAAATAATGATGAACCGACTCTCAATATTTGAGAAAAATATGTTGTCATCATTGAGTGTACACCTTGGAATGCCATTCCCGGTACTCTATGTGTACAAGTTTTGGGCATTTACCAGGCGATCTTGAAGCTGGAATTCTTGAATCAATCATCTTGAATAATGAGTCAATCGAGTTTATTCGTCGTTGTCTTCTTTCATAACTGAATCGCATTACACAAAAGCTATTGAAGCAACACAAAGTCAAATCAACGAATGCAACATTGCAGAATTAGATATACATAAAACGAAGCTGTACGCAATACACCTTCCAATCTATTCTAAAAATTGGAAAATGATCTCAACTTGGAAGATGTTGCGATTGAATAACATTCAAATGAACGCTTGAGGAACGAAACAATTGAATCTCCATTTGGGGAAAATCCAAATTATCTTAGAATCTTTTCTGAACACAAATTTTACATTCGATTTCTTGTGGATATTCAATGCACTGAACAAATTCATCACATTCGAATAATACGATATGATCCGATATTTTTGAGTATCATTGCTCGTCCGTGTGAAAGGACCCCGCACGAAATGCGGGTATTTTGGCTCCCGGCTGAGTTTGATGAAACTTGGCGAAGTAAGAGATCAAATCACACTGATTGTAATTGGCGAACTCTTGTTGAGCTTCTATGCACTGTTCCCCACATATGATGCAATGAAAATGTGGAATTTTGAGGTTACGGGGGCTCTGTTCACACTTGCCGAAGTGTATTCCTCGTTCGATTTTTCATCGAATTCACGGCGTATCATATCCATTCCTTCTCAAGAGTTTATTGGACAACAAAATTTGCGGGAATTTGAGTCAGAGTCTTGACTGAAACAATGGGAAATTATTAGTCTTGCTGGAAATGTTACATTTATTGTCAGTTGATGATTTTCCGAAACACTCATCCTAATTCTTCGTGAGCGCAGGATTTTCAACATATATGATGCACGAAACAAATCAATGCAGGTGTGGTTCTTCTGTTCTCCAACACTTAGAATTGACTTGTGCAAATAGCTAGATTATTCTAGATAATGAATCTTTCCGGGATACACGGATGTCGAATTAATTATTCCATCCCCGTAAGCGATCCCAAGATACCGGAATGTTTCTTGAACCTTCTCCACCTCGTGTAACAAATTCGCCTCTGCCGTCCACAGGCAAGATGTACTATAGGCCAGTAAGTAGAGCTCAGAAAGAGCTCGAACTCGACACGGCTGCTAGTAGGTGTTTCAATTATTTTTCCGACGCGGGACATCGTATAGACCATCGAGTCATAAAATGGAACAACCGCATGGACCCGCTAAAAATTACAGGGGTGAAATAGGGCAAAATTTTGCACGTTTTCTAACTATCTTGCATGTTGTATCAATGGTATGCTGAATACTATGTTCCTTTCCAAACAGTGTTGTGGATAGAGAAATTCTCTAAATATGCAAAAAAAGATTCATCCCCGTATCACTTTTTTATTGCGAGATGATTAGCAACAAAGTCAAAGAGAGCTGAAATTTAGTATCATTTTTGATTCTGACAATGAACACTAAATCAACTCGTAATTGCTGGGACCAATAGCCCTCATGGTTATAAGCTAGCATGAAAATTTTCAAGTTGATCCATACATAAGCATTGAAGATATTCTATTCGTTTATCCAGAATTA
Source organism: Eretmocerus eremicus (assembly GCA_030522705.1). Lineage (NCBI taxonomy): Eukaryota > Metazoa > Arthropoda > Insecta > Hymenoptera > Aphelinidae > Eretmocerus > Eretmocerus eremicus. The sequence continues at coordinate 5,660 of JAPYYZ010001711.1, read as the reverse complement.
TCCAATTTTGCGATTGTTATAGGGACTAAACGAGTCGATCAAATTTGTTCAGAAAGATCACAGAGCTTCTTTCAAACCTCAACTATAGAATGCAATCAAAACATTGGTCACTTTTACGAAATGAACTTACCCTACAGCCAATTGTTTATAACTTTCGCTTTTTCGCCTTTTTATAATGCTCATAGCTTCGCAAATACTTGGAATATCAGAATAATTCTTCTCTCATCTGAAAGTGCTCATTTTTCTCTGAATTTACGAAAAGAAAATAGCATTCTACGACTTTTTGGATCTGAGATACGTTTTTTTTTTATAATCCAATATCTCGTGAACAATTAGACATCAAGAGCCGAAACTTGACGGACTTGTTGAAAAAAGTCTGAATTTACATATAAAAAATGTTTGGGCCACGTACCTGATCTCATCATCTCACCAATGTTAGTGAAAGTTAATACAATTCTCGGCATCGGGTGAAAGTGCTACGGGGTGGCGTGGTGGGGGTGCGCTTCTAATGGGAGCGCGCGGGATTTTTCGGCAATATCTTGGGTTCTATTCGTCGGATTTCTTCCATTTTTCTCTTAATCTGGGGTAGCTTCTCAGAAATATCACTTCAGCAAACGGTAGAATACGATTTTCCGAACCCATTCTCCCCTATAAATGAGTGATGGGAATTTCTGCGTCCGAGGTGCGCGCGAATCTCCGTGACTTCCAATCATCGTGGCTAAAATTTTCGAGGGTGTATTCTATCGATACCTAATCTTTTACTTCGTTTTTGGGAGACTTGGGTGCCACAATTTCCCATGTAGGACAATTGGAGGTCAAAATGTCAATCGTAACCGCTGTCTAGAACGCAATATTCTCTATAAAAACCACTACTACCACTATGTGAGTCCGTTAAGGTCATGTCAAAGCTCTACCTTACCGAAATTCGTTATACATTGATTGAAAATAAAACAAAAGAATATATCGAAAAAGTACGTCCAAGCTACCCTGTATATCGTTAGAACGAACCAGTGTGTAAAATTTCGAGGCGATCCGTCGAGAGCTCTTGGAGTAATTTGGATTATAGTGCAAATATATTGTAATCACACAACAATTCAAATTACTCCAAGCGCTTTGAACGGATCACTTCAAAATTTTATACAGTGATTTGTTCTACCGAAACGCAAAGCAGCTTGGATATACTTTTTCGAAATATGGCTTTGTTTCATTTTGAATCAATTCATGATGATTGTCGATAAAGTAGAGCTTCTTCGTTCCCTCAATCATTTTGCCGAATCATTATTTCAAATTCTATACTTTTGAGTAAATCATTCCACCTTTCTGCGAGTCAAAGTTTCAAAATCAGTTGACGTACAGGCAGACGACGTTTTGCCCAGAGATTCACACCAAAACTCCTGGTACTGCACTAATGACGGCGGCAAATGCCCCATAATCAATATGGCTTCTTACATTAGCTAAATTATCATCGAAGCATCCTAAGGGATTGAAAAAATGCGAGAGAACATTTGTTCCCACAAATGTTCTGGCGCATGCATTGGATGCCAATCTGTAGATCTGAGGTTAAATGGAACGTATTTTTGGAATCGCGTACAGAATTTTCAGACAATTTCAGGCATTCCCTTGGTGTGCCCCTCTCCTATGGACTTTACCGGGTAGTCGAATGCTTCTCAAGTATTAGTATATGGCGACATTATGTGAAACTCATGCGAAAAAGATCCTGCGAACAATCCTCGTGTGGTGAAAGTATTTTGAGTGCTAAATGTCAATTCTGCCCCTGTCAATTCCATATTCCCTCCGGACCCTTGAAGTATGCCATAGTTTTCCTCTAAATTTACCTTGAAGCTATGTAACTTTGGGTATTTGTTTCTGGTGCCCGAATGAGTCAAATTGATTTCGTTGACCGACCAAAATCTATTCCGGGCTAAAATAATTTCTCGACAAGAATCACCGTGGGTATTTTTGGCCCAACAAAATCACACTCTCGGCAGAATCACCCGTATATGAACTGATTGTGAGTAAGCCAATTGATCGAATAGTCAGACGTTATTGACTTGTAGCTCAAATTTTTCGAATGGTAATTAAACGTGGTCGTACATACGATACGGATTGTGACACTGTTTGGAAAGGAACATAGTATTCAGCATACCATTGATACAACACGCAAGATAAGTAGAAAACGTGCAAAATTTTGCCCTATTTTACCCCTGTAATTTTTAGCGGGTCCATGCGGTTGTTCCATTTTATGACTCGATGGTCCATACGATGTCCCGCGTCGGAAAAAAAATTGAAACACCTACTAGCAGCCATGTTGTGCCATGACCCTCTACTTACTGGCCTACTATCAGTGGGAATATTGTTACGGGATCCGTAGTTTCGAATGGGTTCTTTTAATACTACCTCCGTTGAGCCTGGGAGGTTCGACAAGAGCTTGGGTGAAGGCTCGGTGAATAGAGTCGAAGGTCTAGAATATCGAGTATAATTATTGTTGATTCAAGGTAAGGTATAAATCCGAGAGAGAGAGACTAACTTTCGTGAGTGGACTGAGTCTGAAGTATGAGGCAGGACCATCAGGGGCTGAGGTCCGTTTCTTGAATGATGCTAGAATGTGAATGTTACGGAGGTTCGAATCGAACTAGGTCTCTAGAAGCTCTCGTCTAGAAATGATTCTACCTCCGATACGTACGTGACGAGAGCTTGCGCTTAACTGTTACTCTAGGAGCACTTGCCGGGGCTTTTGCGGCTTATTTATACTCTCTGCGAGTTGGCATTTCCTTCATGCGCGCTGCTTGGAAAGGCGCCCTTCTGTCTGTGATTTTCTACGTCGTGGACTAAGCCTGCGATGTTCCTGTGTCTGCGCTATTGCACATGACTATTGGTATGTACATAAAGTGGCTCGAAGCTTCTTGATCAATCTAGGCCCGCAGCGTGAGAAGGCGTCGCGCTGTCTGCGTTGTTCTGCGTCGCGCTCCAGGCCTATGGTATCCCCATGTCTATGCTATTGCACATGACTATGGAATTGCGACTAGCGTGCGTTTAAACACATTCTTCATTAGCCTACTGCTCGTCGGGAGCTTGCTTCCATGACACGTCCATTGCCGCATACGTTGCTCTCCGGAGCAATGGAAAAAATATTCATGTAAGCTCGCATTAAAAAGAAAAATTTTCTTCTTTCTGTAATTGTGATTCTCGATCTATCTTCTAGATACTATGGAAAGATCCATAATTCATCGCATCAGATCACAGATCAAGATTATTGCCAGATTGGAGAATTTATCAAAGTATAAGAACCCTCAATCCAACCTTTTTGAATTGGTTGAACTTTGTTATGTTAGGTAGCCTTATAGATTGAATTTGACTTTTCTGGGAGCTAAAATAGTGTTGAGCTAGGTTGGCGTGAATATCCGAGCGGTCTTGATGAAATTCAAAATGCCACAGACAGGAGAATGGAAGTTGATATTTTGATTCACAATAACTGATGGATGGAATCACGTATTTCGTTTTCTCTTGTGAAGTTCATTTTCTTAAGATTGAATATCGCCGTGCCTTTCTCGAATTTTTGGTCGCCGAGCGGTGAGCTCTAAGTATTCACGAATTTGATCTGCACATTGTGGATGGATTGTGTACCATATGACATAGGCTCTTTACAGTGCAAAATTCTTTGATTTGATTTGTTACAATGCAGAAAACGTCTCGATTTGATTCTATATAATGCAGAAACTTCTTATGATTCAATTCTATATAATATAATTTCCACATTTGTATTCGTTTCTGTATGATATAAACTCAGATTGATCGTGTGCCTTCATCATTCCTCGCGTGGAATTATCTCGACTAATTTGTGAGAAGTTTCATGGAGCTCATGAAAAATTGTTTGGATCTAAAAGAATGGCCGAAGATTCCTCCTGATAGTTTTCGTAAATCATGAATATATATATATGAGTCATTCCATAAAGTTTCGCACACTTTTGGGTCGCGGGTCACGGATTTTCCTGAAACTTTGGTGACACGTTCTGTGGGTAAAAGTAGGAAGGGAAACACATCCTAGAGCCCCCAAAAAAAATTCGTGCGGACTGGCGCGCGATTTACGTTTTAAAAATTGGAAAAAAGTCAATTTTCTCCTTTTTTGATTGATCCTTCATCCAAATGAGGCCCAATAAGAAAAATTTCATAATATCATACATCAATGTGAAATTTCTCGAACTACCCAAAAAAAATACATTGAGATCTCAAAAAAGTCAACATAACCTCAAAAAAGTCGTTTCTCAAAGAAAAACCAGTTTTTGGGACTTAGGCCCAATTTTATCTCAAATTTGACATTTTTTTCGGATTCTTCGGGGAATTTTACATTGATTCATGTTCTAAACAACTTGGGATGGAAGTGATCCGAGTCGCTGTGGAATTAACTTCTAAGCAAGGTACTCAAATGAAGGCGTGATTTGCACGTTGAACGGCCCAAACTCGATGGACGCTCAGAAATCCATTCCTGATTTTTATGAGGCCCAATTACAAAAATATCAAAAGAACATAAATTCACGTGAGATTTTCTGAGCTATTCGATACGAATACTCTCAGACCTGGAAAAGGTCAACATAACCTCGAAAAAGTAATTTTTTCGAGAAAAATCCATTCTTTGTACTGAAAGTTCAATTTTATCTCAAATTTGAGATTTTTCTTCTATTCTCTCGAAGGATTTTTCACCGCTCCATGTTCTGATCTAATTGTGGCAGACATGGGTCGAGCCGCCATAATTGAAGCTGCAAAACCGGCTAGTTGCAGCCACAATCACTCGGCAGACATAGACGAGCGAATCCATCTCGCTAATTCGCCAGGCCGACTGCAGCGCCTAATCCAGGTTCCTAAGCCGAGCGGCCGAGCTACGTTTCGCGGTCTACAAGCTCACTCAGCGAGATGGCGGTCACATTTGATCTGCATAGGTTAGAAACACTAAAGATTGAATTCATTTTTTCTATACTATGGAGATGCCAATGTGAGCAGAATACTGTGCTGAACTTGATACACTGATTGCGGTACTTTTTATTGGTTCAGAAGATGGAATCAACAACAAAGGTGAATTAGTCTCTGTTTACAGAAGAATCCATCTATTTGATATGGAAAACGAAGAACCTGGAGTTAGACTGATGGAATCTGACTATGTTAGGAAAGGGTGTGAAATAGTTGAACCCGTTTCATCTCCAAAAGGAAGAATAAGATCACGCATTGTAAGAAATACTATAAATTGATTGATCAGCTCAAAAATTCCATGTCCAAAATTGAATTTTAATAGCTGAACTATTAATTTACAGTGTTATGACATGCGTTTCTCAGAACTATCAATCTGCTCGAGGAATATGGGAGCCCAAATTCTGACATATCCCTCTGGTATCACATATCAAGCAGGAGCTGCCCATTGGGAAGTCTTGCTTAGAGCTAGAGCTATCGAAAATCAGTGCTATGTTGTTGCTGCTGCACAAGTCGGAACTCACAATGAGAACAGAGTTAGCTGGGGTCATGCAATGGTATTCAATCTGCTCAATTCTTTGTTTTGTTTCGTGATTCAAAATTTTTCTAGTAACCATAGAAGTTCAAACGTTCCACCGATAGTAGATCCTTGGGGAACAGTTATTGCTCAGTCTGGGGAGAAGCACGGTATTGCTGTTGCT
>JAPYYZ010001710.1:0-14976 GCA_030522705.1 Eretmocerus eremicus | reverse complement strand
AAATAACTCTCTAATTTTACGATTCACAATTTTCTTCTGATATATTTGAGTAACGAGCTAGTTTCAATGAATTGTTAATGACAAATTAAATTGTTTATGTGAAATTTTCCAGATCGGAAGTTCTTTTTCACTATTCATATAGAACGTGCTATAGATTATTTGGAACCTCAGTTGAATCTCAAGTTAACATGAATAATCTTATAAACAAATAGATTATCTTTGAAATTTACGGACCGATATTGTTCAAATTGTTCAAATTCAGTGGAATCCGGTGGAGTAACGGTGGAGGAACGGTGGAGTTCGGTGGAAGTCGGTGGGGAGAAAGTGGAGGAACATGCCACTTTCTCAAAATATCGGAGATGTAGGTCATTTTAGGTAATTGAGTGGGTGGAAGAACAGTGGAAGAACGGGGGGACACGGTGGCGCACGGTGGCTCTCTATGGCAGTCGGTGGAATTCGGTGGATCCCGGTGGAATTCGGTGGAAGTCAGTGGATGTCGGTGGCACTCAATGGCACACGGTGAAATTCAGTGGAATACGGTGGAACTCAGTGGAATCTCAGGAAAAATTTAATCTCAACTATATAATATAGGGAGATATTTATTTCATATTTGATTGTGCTGTGTTGGTGATGTTCCAAATATTCGAAATTTTTTTGTTTAGTAAGATCAATTAGTATTGAGGCTTGATAGTCATAGGTTTCAGAATAGAAGTATAATGAAAATCTCTCAATATATTTCATCGAGGAGAATTGTCCTGTATTTGGAAAACTTGATTGTTGTCACATGAGATTATCTATTCTTATCAAATGTTAGTATTTCGGTTGTTATATTGTGGTAAAGTTTTGAGAGTTTCGGAAGGTTCCTGGATTGGGTCACATGTAACGTGTTGGAACTGATGAGAATGTCATTGGACTGAACAGGTTTCAGAGGCATTTGAAGGCTTCTGTCGGAGAAGAGTTTTTGTTGATTGGTTTTCTCCTGTTGTTTTGTGTGAAGATGGTGTAATTTTGACTGAATTGATCATATATGATTGGGAATGTAAATGGTCTGATAAGTTTTCGAAGACATCTCATGGGATGAGGAAAGTATGATGAAATACCTATGAATATCATTCTAAATGGAGAATTTGAGCGATCATTTCATAGTTCAATATCATGATTCTGATGATGATATCAACTGAAGAATACGGTAATATCTGAGAGATATTCCGTTCAACTCAATTTGGCTTCCGCTAAATCTATCACGAAGTATATGGTGAATCCTCCTAGTGGACATTTCAGCATCCATTTTCACTCACTACAGAAGAGGGGTGTTCCTGAAGATTGGGTCGATTATGAATGTATGAGTGCAAATGTTCCTTCTTTACTTCCACTGAAAATTGTACCACGAATGATGTATTTCTTACAATGCCTAACTAAAAGTCATTTACCATTACATAAACCTTCGGCGGGATTGAAATCCACCAATAAAACAACTATGGATTCTACTCCAGCTTCAAATTCGGATAATGGTAAGCCGTTTGATCGTAGTTCGTTTGAATATTCTATGGGTAATTTTTCTACTTCTGGGGATTTGCCATCAATGTCATCTATAGAATCAATGCTATCATAAGTATGTAATTTTCTAGTATTCCATTATTCATGTTAGTTACATCCATGTTACGAGGGGCTAATATCACCTCGATATCACATTCGGATAATGGTAAGCCGTTCGATCGTAGTTCGTTTGAATATTCTATGGGTAATTCTTCTACTTCTGGGGATTTGCCATCAATGTCATCCATAGAATCAATGCTATCATAAGTATGTAATTTTCTAGTATTCCATTATTAATGTTAGTTACATCCATGTTACGAGGGGCGAATATCACCTTTTGTACAGTATCATCATTGTTTTATTATGGTGCAGTGGGAAAAATTATTTCCAGTCGGACACAATTATTAGTGGCTAAATCGATAACATTTATTTGAACAAATTACGCTCATAAATTGGAGCGAGGTGAGCGGTACGAGCAGCCGACGAGAACTGACTCTCGGAGCAGAAGGCAGCGAGAGAATCGACACGTGACGCGAGCGCGTGCCCGAGTTGGCGAGGGAGCGCCAAAAATTTGAATTAGTGACGAGTAAAAATACAATCAGACATTTCGCCCACCTCGCTTTGATAACATGAAACGATAGTAATTCATTCCTTAGCTATCAGAGGAGAAGATTGAATTCTAATCTATAACTGAATGGATATAAGGCAGCGACTAGTTCAGTACTTGAAAAAACTTCATGAGAGAGAAAAAATGACTGCCTGGTGGTAGATTAAAGGGAAAGAAATCAAAACTTATCAAAAATCATAACAAAATCTCGAAAATTGTACAGGTTTTGCAAATGGTTTCTTGCACTTCTAGAACAAAATGATCAAACTTCAAAAACTTCAAAAAATCTAATGAAAAATCGGTAGAAAAATAATCAATTCCTGGAACTATCTTCTTCGGTCTCTTCAGGGACCAGCAATGTGAGTTCAACAGTGGGCTGGACGAACGTAGATTTTGCGGTGCGGAGTTCCACGACTCTGATCTTCCCATCAGAGCCAGGAAAAGTCTTAGTAACCACCGCCATAGGCTAAATAACCGGAGAGCTGTTTTCATCACGCAGCAAGAAAACGTTTCCAGGCCGGTAAGCTCTGCAAGGCTGAGACCATTTGTGCCGTTCTCGTAGAGCTTGGAGCTAGTTCCTCGACCACGAAGACCAAAACTCCTGCACTATCTGGGTCATCCATCTCCAACGTTTGCATAATGAGATGGGGCCAGACGGAAAGGAGAGTTCTGGAACGATGAACGAAGGTCTCTGTATCAGAAAATGTGCCGGGGAGAGTGCGACTAATGATTCATCTCGAATAGAAGATAGTGGTCTTGAATTGAGACAGTCCTCAATTTGACATAGAATGGTAGAAATCTCAACGGAAGTCAAAACGTGGTCACGGACAATCCTTCGGAAATGATGTTCAGCGGATTTGACCGCAGCTTCCCAAATGCCTCCAAAGTGAGGCGCCGCGCCGCTGGAGAATTGAATCTCCACTCGGTCCCCAAATTGACCAGACTCACGGTCACATCACGATGCTCTCGCGGAGCTCCCTCAAAAGGTCTCCGGAGTTCTGAGTCAGCTCCAACGAAGTTGGTTCCTCTGTCGCTCAACAGGACAAAACAGTGACCTCTCCTGGATGTAAACCGCTTGAACGCTGCGATTAATGCTTCTGCTGAGTAGTCACATAGCTCCTGCCAGGCCAATGAATAATTCTCGGTTGTGACATCGATCAATTTGATTTGATCAAGGGCCTCGCCCTGCAATTTGGGTTTCAAATGCCAGAATTTGACAACCGCCGGGATCTCGTCTCATCTATGAACCATTGATTTGAAAAGATCTCGAAAATTTGCCCATTCATTGTACTTTCTCGAAAGCGTGGGAAGATCAATCTTAGCTAACGAATGAGAAGCCGCAGGTGTCACCACATGCTGAGTAGCTGCTACCAGAGACGCATTAGCTTCAGCCTGAGTCCTATCCAATTCCGCTAGCCCATCTGAAAATTCTTGAATACTAGATTTGTTATCGATATAGAACTCCTCTACTAGATCCGCGAGCTTCATCTTGAAGTAATTATGCCCCTTAACTCCAGCAAAATCCGGAAGAATTTTATTGTGATTCTGGCGGAATGTTCTATAATAAAGATTGAGGTTATCCAATCTAGCCATGGCAGTAGCCCTAGTCATTATTACCTGACCCTTGGACTTAAAATTCTTGTAAGCAAGAACAATTTTCTACTGTAAATCCAGTTGCTGCTCTTACAGAGCGTCCATTGTTATTCAACCGTAAAATGGTATAGTAGAACCGAGAGATCAAACCAGAGAAAACTCCGTGATCCCCAAAAGAAGGCCGATGTCTAGCCCGAGTCACCAGAGCACCTGCCGAAAGATGGGGAGCATTGCCGAAATTCTGATGAGAATAAGGCAAATCCGAAATTCAATCAACAAAATCAAGGCTCAGCCATGAAAGCTATTCTGAGCAAGCTTGAGAATGCTCCCGAGTAAGACTCCGAGATAAGACTCACAAGCTATCCATTAACATGACAGGGGTGTCATCATCAGTTGCTCAACTAAGCGGTATGGTAGCAACGCTAGTACCTGCTAATTGCGACGATGCCCAGTCTCACAGCTCGCTCGTCGTGTCGCTGACTCTCCGCGCCGCCGCGCCGTCGCGCGACCACGAAGGTACCTCCACTGCTGGTGCGGTTGGACGCGGCGACACCACCGTCCGATGCTCTGCGCAGCGACAAAGTCCCGAGGCGAACGCTGCAAGGACGAGAAGCTGCTCTCTTGGGTATTTTCTCGTTCGTATGCCGATTGATGAACTCCCTCGTTGTCCAGGAACTACTCCGGCGCTCCCAGGTCGCCCTCGTCCCCTCTTCGAGCTGCATTGGCTCGAGACCCCGTGTCAAGGATCAGGCACTGCCCTGGCTTCAAATAGCTCCGATGTTCCCTGCCGCCGGCCCGTGAATTCAGGAGCGCATGTCGTTAACGCCCAGTTGGCGGCAGAGAAGCTCCACAAGCGCCGGTGGTCTCGACATCCATTCCGCAATGTTGCTCGTAGGAAAGCGCCGCCCGCTACTCATCCGTGCTCCGCCGCCATGATGCCTCGTGACGAGCACGAATTCGTTCACACCCACTAATTTTCACTGCGCTGGCACCGATCCAGTTCACGAAGGCCCATAATGTTTTACTAGGGTGCAGTGGGAAGAATTATTTCCTGTCCGACACAATTATTAGTGGCTAAATGGATACTATTCATTCAAACAAATCACGATCATAATTTGGAGCGAGGTGAGCGGTACGGGCGGCCAACGAAAACTGACTCTCGGAACAGAAGGCAGCGAGAGAATCGGCGCGTGACGCGAGCGCGTGCGCGAGTTGGCGAGGGAGCGCCAAAAATTTGAATTAGTGACGAGTAAGAATACAATCAAACAATCATTTTCTGGATCTGTATTATTTCCATGAATTTCTTCGACAATATTATTGTCAATGAGATTTTTTGAGGTATTAATTTCACGTTATTGTCTTTTTCAATTTGTGAGCAGTTCTTATTCTCACTTATCTCTAATAACCATTCTTTAAAATCATTTCGTTCTGATGAAACTCTTATATTGTCTTTCAAACTGTACTTTCGAGAATGTTTACATAATGTACTCCTATCTACACATTCTTCCAATATTCGACTACTTAAACCATATTTTACAATTGGTCAGATTTGTAGGAAATCACCGGAGACTACTATCACAATTCCTCCAAATGGTTCATTGTTATTGTGTGAGTCTTGTAGAAATCGATCGAGAGCTTGAAATGCATATTCATTCGCCATTGATATTTCATCACAAATTATAATTTTGAGTTTTGCAAAAGTTCCTCCTTATTTTGCGTTGACTATCTCATTACAAATTGTATTTTCATTCAAATGTAACGGCAATTTGCATGTAGAAGTTACTGTTTTGCCGTTAAGGAGTGAATTTGCGGGTATGCCTGTCCATGTCATAGATAGTATAGATATATTTCCACGATCACTTTTTGTTCTTATAGTATACAGTAGGAAACTTTTACCTGTCCCGCCTGGTCCATCAATATGAAATGACTAGCTTACTTGCCGCGCTCGCTTGACGCTCGCTTGGCCAACAAACGGTTGTCTATAGGCTTTAGTTTGAAAATCGTTTTATTCCTGTTACATCAATAATAAATCCAATACAAAATATTCATATAGACGATTTCATACTCATAATAAACCATTCAATCTCAAAGATCAATACAATAATACAGCATAATATATCAAGATGAAACTCCAAAATTGACATGTAATAATTAAAACTAATAACAAACCTTCTAAATAATTAAAAATACCTCATATAAAGAAATTGGAATTCCTCTACAGTTATATCGTTCGTTTTGGGTCGAATCAGGCCGGTGTGTTGATGAGAGTACATAATTATAACATTTCGTATTATCAATATATCTCACAATCATATCATTATTCCTTAAAATAACAATTGCTTCAATACGAATAAAGTTTCATTATCGATATATGCAAAAAATATTCGATAATTTAATTGATCACTCACTTGACGCTCGCTAGGCCACTAAAAAATTATCTATACATGATTAAGTACATAAAACATTCTACTTTGATAATATAAAATAACATGAATTCATCTCACATTATTACACATTTATATCATTCTTCTTGAGTTAAATTCAATAAATAATCTTTAATACTCAAATAAGGACATGAAATCGATCTACTAAATTATCCATTAACATACTAAGAAATCTATTTCCATTATTAATACTGTATACTACACTAAAATGTTCTACATGTGTAATAACTATATTATTCAATAAAGTAATCAATAATTTACATATTTACAATTTCGAATCTACTCCTGATGATACTTGAAAATTGCTTGAATATGACTCGAATTTACCATAACTGTAGTCAATATATACAATATAGAAACAATACAACATACAACAACGTCCGTTACTATTCAACATTTATCATTCAATTGATTGAACTTCAAAAGCCACTATACTTTTACTTAAAGTTAAATTCTCATCGAATCTCCATTATAACTATTTGGATTACAAATATATGTTATTAAATTAAGGTAAGTTGAGAAAAAATTATCATCTTCATCTTAACCTACATGATTTCAAAAAACTTTTTTAACAACTCTACTTCACGAATTCTTAACAAATCATGATTCTCTGTCACATATTGCACACTAAATGAAAATTATTATGAAATCTCCAAATTATACGTCATAGTTGAAATAATGCTTAAAACTTGTACAAATAATCTCTGTTCACAGCATGGATCCAAGACCTTTCTTGCCATTTCGTCAATCGTCAGCACAAATACATAAATTTCTTGAGAATTATAATAATATCCTACATAACACAATGCGAACTTTACTAACAGAGGGAAATACATTTCAACCAGTATGCATTTTAGAAATGCTCAGAAGATTGAGATCTGATCTATCTTCGATATTCAGATGTCTGAAATAAACTCATATACCACTATCAAATTTACTCCTATATGAATTCCTGTTACGTGATCGGGCTCATTATGAATACTTCAAAAACTTCACTGAAATACGTTATCAAACGAGACAAACTGCTCTAAACAACATAACTGCTATTAAAAGCCTCCTATACCCTGAAACTGGAAGTTATATTATTCTATTGAAGCAAATAACATCCAAGAAAATACTTATAAAAGGTAAGTTCCAATAATTTCATCAATTTTCATAGACTTTATTAACCGTACTTATCCTTTAATATAGATCACAATAAGTCATGAATATTCATATCAAACATGATACTCACCAAAATCAAAAATTAGTAATGAAAACAAAATTTGGATATCACACCCAAAGAAAGACTATCAAGAATCCCAATCTACTAAAATTATTAGAGGTAAAGTTTCTCTCTTCAATTCCACATATCATTACATTGTCATACTAATATATTTTTTATTCATTTCTGTCCGATTCGGAACATATCATACAAAATTCAAAAATCCATTTCCATATGATCAACAACAATGATGTTCCATCTCCTATTGTAGAATTAGTTTTGGATATTAATAATATCATTTCAATTGAAAATGGATAGTTTTCTATAACTTTCTGTAACTCGCATAACTCGAACCCAAATAAAATAGAATACAGTTATTAGTATCATACACTATCTGTAGTTTTGAAAAATAAATAATAATATATCCTTATATAGTACACCTCTATAATTGAATCAACATCCTCTCACATTTCTACTATAAAATATAATTAGAAATGTTCGTTAATAATACTATATCATAGATAATGAGGATATTCGAATCAAAAGAATAAGACTCCACTCAAATTATTGAGAAAACAATCAATATTTACTCGAAAGCTTCTCATACATGAATCACAATCATCTTTGAATGAATTGAAATTTACGTTTACTTAGTCAATGTTTTATATTACAGAACTTGAATAATTTCAATATGTACATAATATTTTCTAAAGAAAACAACAAAACAACTACTCACACACATCCACAAAATAATATACTTGTCTTCTAAATTTATTACAATTCATAGTTATCATACAATAAATCATAAAATCTCATATGACATGATCTATATGATTATATTCAGGATACATTACAAAACTAGACAAATCCGACAATATTGATTACAAAATCCATATCCATGAAGTAGAAAATTTATAAATCATAATTGTTCATTAACATTTCAATTATTATAAGAAATAACAATGAAACATAATGTCACCATGAGATGAATTTCAATGTTCTAACACCTTATGAAGTCGGCCATGAGGAACATAGAATCATTATAACATCATACCGCATTTGGAAATTATTTGATTCTGAACACTATGATTTCCACTTGAGTTGATTTGATTGTTCCTCTTCATCCTAAAACATTCGATTCAAATATGTTCAAAATTCATCACGGGTCACTTCCACTATCATTTATCATTCATACTGTATATTCTCATTGTTACCCGACGAATACAGGATTGACTGACTCTGTTACTAACGTCGAACCATCGATGAAATATAACTCTACTCTCCTTGATATTCATGAATTTTCACATCAGTCAAAATTACAACAATACCAGCGGACGAATCATCTAATAACTCCACATGATTGTTCCAGTACACAACTGTCATCTGAAAATTTATAATTGCTTATAGAGTAAAACTCTTAATATCAAAAAAACAGATCAACAATAAATTAGTGCTCCATCATTTGCATGGAAACCAAAATCCAATTTAAATCATTATCATAAATTCCTGAATGTCTGTGATAAATCTTCCAATCTAGTACAAAAAAATCATCGAAAATGTTTTACTATTATTTTGTCTTCCGTTTAATGCAGTCTTGCACACAAAAAATGAAATTACCTTCACCACATTATTTATTATTTTTATACTATACTATATTTATATTATTTACTATTTTTATACTATACTTCCCCCAACATAGAATATATATACGATAACATACAATCAAAATTGAAAATTCTTCAGTTCTCTGTTATACTTTCTGAATTTTCAATTGTATATCTTTGAAATTCATAACTACCAGTTGCAGTATGGATCTTGAACCAGACCTGAGATTACGATATTCTTCAGTTTACATACTCGAACATTCACAAGACTATGATAACATTCTAGATAACTCATCACAAAGTTTATCACCCAGAACAACTACATGCAAACCAGTATCTAGAATAGATTGACGCGCGCAGGAGCCTTGGGAGCGGCAGCGCGCGTCACACATTAGAGCGTAGCAGGATCCGTTTGAGGACGCGGGGAGAGGTATGTTGGGTGGTGACGGGTCGGAACAAACGTGACAATACGCATGATCATGTTTGAGACCAAAGCGCAGGGTCCCTCACACGCGTCCGCGGTTCACTCACTCTCACTCAAGATCCATCGCGTATCGCACCGGCAGAGCTTCGCCGTTGCGCGAGAAATTCCCCGTGGGGACTGCCTCATCATTCGTTATTCTCCGTATTTATATGGATTCTCCCGACGCGTAATTCTCTCAGGACGCCCGGGACCACGCGATCCGTAGTCGTCCGGGTGTTTACGAATGTAATCGACAAGCCGTTTACGAGTGTCGAAATCCCGATTACGTTAGCCGTAGTGTTGTGGTGGAAACGCGATCACATACCCCGTAGGTGCGGTGTCGGTAACCTGGCTACACGTATCGTCATTCGGTGGCGTACACGTGACTACGGACCCCGTAGGTGTTGTGTCGGGAACGTGACTACGCGCATCGTCATTCGGTGGCGTACACGCGACCACAGACCCCGTTGGTGCTGTGTCGGGAACGTGGCTACGCGCACCGTCATTCGGTGGTGTACACGCGATTACAGGCTTTGTAGACGCCGCGTAGGGAACTGGATGACGCGAGCACATTCCGTTCTATTAGGTCGGCGGGAAGTCCGCGCTTCATCCGTTGCTCACACACTCACTCACATGCTTGATTCCGCGAAATGAGTTTAATGACAGACAAAACCGGCAAAAATTTGTAACATCAAGTTTCTTTTTAGTTTTTACTGATGAGTCGTAAGACAAAGCATATGATACGTCATGTTGAGGCTCGACGAGGGCTCGACAAGATATTATCAAAGACTTGAAATCTACTCCACCTTGACTATTCAAATCAATCAGTTGTGCTAACATGTTCATTACCGATTTAAATTATAAACACATATTAACATATGTAATTCTTGACATAGCTATGGAAACATGTACCTCACACGAATCTGATATACAAAAACCAACTTTGAGATATCTAACCAAATTGACAATATTTTCTAAGGCAAAACCAGAACCATCATCATGACCCTGCAACAGCTGATAGCAAAAGAACTCATTAAACATCATCCCATGAATATTATCAAAATTCAGAGAGACTTGAAGAGAGAAACGCCTCAAATTGTTATCATTGTGACTGTAATAAATGTAATTTCCAGCACCTCCATGGACCTACTTAGCCAGTTCTCCACAGACTAAGAGACCCATACTCAAATGGAGTTTTCAAAATAGCTCCAGTTTTGAGTAAAAAAAGGTCCTTTGCCATAGACTGAATTTCAAAAAATCTCTCATAATCTTGCTGACAAATACAAACATACATTCTTCAGAGAGAATTATCGAGAAATCACCCATACAATGCTACAGAGTCCCAAATTCTTGGCGGAAGTCGATTTAAGAAAGAGAACTCACATTGAAACTCACCAACTAGTGAAATGGAAATCCTATTCAAGTTATCCTAGGTTGAGATGAGATTACGATTTGAGTACTTCAGTGCATTATGTTCATAGCGTGAGAGATAAAAAGTTGTAAAGACATAAATCCAATGGGACCGTATATACGCATATTTCATTGTCAATAATATAAGACAGTTTATGCATCCCATTTGTAATAAATCTCAATACTTGTATGCATGGTATCCCATTAAGTGAGTGAAAAACATGCAATGTTTTGTGAGGTGCAAATTTTTCCTTGGCAAAAAGTGATTCTCGCAAGGATCTCTTGGAATTGATCAGTTCCATGGAATATGAATGATCTCACACTGAAGGGGCAACGTTACACACTTATCCAAATCAAAGAAAAAAAGAGGTGACACTGATGGCTCCAATCAACTTGCCGAGGGAGAATTTTTGAGCCGTATAAGTATGATCCAATATCATCTTATCATCAAGATATCCCAATTTGTCAACCTTATTCCTAATAATAACAGATTCTGTTCAAACTCTAATTCAAATTGTCCACAACAGCCGAACGAGTTGAAAATCTTTCTTCTCAAGAGGTACTTATTGATCAAGATGGATGTCTACACGTGAAATTTGTTCACATTGATTGAAGATGAACAAGGAAGGAAGTTATTTCTCCCACCACAGATGAAAGATATTCATACTATCACTTTCATCGACAGGAGGCAACCTAGAATAATTTCTCAACCAATAGAGAATCTCAGCACGATCACAAACAGCGAGCTTAACGGAGTGGAGGATATCTATTGTCCATCTATACCTCAGATGGAATACAATAAATCCTCAAGTTTTTAAAGATTTTATTCAAGTTTTCTTATATGTGCGAAATACATTAACTATGTGTCCTGATACTCATACATCTCAATTTTTTAATAATTACCAACTCATTTGTTTTATTGAACAAGTTCTTTCCAGAGTTTGAACAATAAGATCGAATGGGGAAAAGTATCCATAGCTCTTTTGGAATCAATTGTTACCAGTTGACACCCAAGCATTATGAGTTGGGCATCCTAATGTCGGAGCGAAGAGTCTGCGGATGAACAATAGATCTGTCGCACTCAGCTGAGCTTGCTGTTTATGATTATGCTGAGATTCTCCATTAGTTGAGAAGTCATTCTGAATCGTCCCCTGTTGAAGGAAATGATGGTATAAACATCTTCCTCCTGTAGGGCGAGGAATGCAAACAGCCTATATCCAGAGTCAACATGAATATTCGGGGCCATGAATATTATCAGAATCCGAAGACTTGAAGCAAGACACGCCTCAAGTTGCTATCATTGTAACTGTGATGAATGTAATTTCCAGCACCCCCATGATCCTACTTAGCCAAATCTCCACAGCCTGAGAGACCCGTACTCGAATGGAGTCACCAAAATAGCTTCAGTTTTTTGTGAAAGGAAGGTCCTTCGCCATAGACTGAATTCCAAAAAAACTCTCATAATCTTGCTGACAAATACATACATCCTTCAGAGAAAATTATCGAGAAAAGATCCATGAAATGCTACGGAATCCCAAATTCCCGGCGGGAGTCTATTTAGAAGAAGAACTCACATTGAGTAACCCACCAGCTAGTGAAATAGAAATTCTATTCATATTATCCTAGGTTGAGATGAGACTGCGATTTGAGTACTTCAGTGCATTATGTTCATAGCGTGAGAGATAAAAAGTTGTAAAGACATAAATCCAATGGGACCGTATATATGCATATTCCTTTGTGAATAAGATAAGACAGTTTATGCATCCAATTTGTAATAGATCTCAATACTTGTATGCATGGCATCCCGATAACTGAATGGAAATCATACAATGTTTCGTGTAGTTGCCAATTCTTCCTTGACGAAGAGTGATTCTCACAGGGATCTCTCGAAATTCATCATTTCCATGGGATATAAATGATTCCCATCTCACACTGAAGGGCCTACGTTAGACACCGATCCGAATCAAAGCAAAACAAGGTGACACTGATGGCTCCTATCAACTTGCTATGGGAGAATTTTGAAGCCGGATAAGTGTGATCCAATATCATCTCAACATAGAGATATTCCAATTTATCAACCTCATTCCTAATAATAACACACCCTGTTGAAACTCTAATTCAGATTGTCCACAATACCCGAACAAGTTGAAGATCTTTCATCTCAAAAGATACTTATTGATCGAAATAGATGCCTACATAAGGAATTTGTTCACATTGATTGAAGGCGAGGAAGGAAGGAAGTTATTTCTCCCACCACAGATGGAAGATGTTTATACTATCACTCTCATCGATAGGAGACAACCTAGAATAACTACTCAACCAATAGAGAATCTCAGCACGATCACAGACAGCGAGATTAGCTGAATGGAGGATATCTATTGTCTATCCATATCCCAGATGAAGTACAATAAAACCTCAAGTTTTTTAGAGTTTCATTCAAGTTTTCTCATTCATCCAAAATACATTAACTGTAAGTCCAAATACTCATATATCTCAATCTTTCATGATTGCTTACTCATTTGTTCTATGGAATGAGTTCTTCTCCGTCAAACTATGGTTCACATGGCTGTTATATTTACAGGCAATCTTTATTTGACTAATTCGACTTTTCAACCGATTTTTTCATAATGAGAACAAACGCAAAAAATTCCAAGAGAATTTCCTCAGGATTCTACGGATTTTCTGTTTATTTTTGGAAAAGTTTCCAGGCACACTTGAAAAAATGCAGAGTCCCTGGGACTTTACACGATCTTTCAAAACATTTTTTTCCAAGAGCTATTTAACTCTCCAAAGATTTCGAAACTTCTTCGGATTTTCTGACGCCCTGGACAGCCCCTAATTTATTAATAGAGCAAGAATTATTTTAGCCTGAATAGCTGGAGCGAAAACGCGTACTGATGGGTCCGAGCCCTTGTGACGTCATACTTCAGTAGATTTAAATGGGTTCCATGTTAATAGCATGGGAGAACAAAGTAAACCATCCCAAATTTGAGTCTTTAGTACTCGAGACTCTGAAGATGAATGTCAGAGCTGCCTCAGCCATTGAACGTTTGACTCAATTGGAAGAAAGTATCCATAGCTCTTTCAGAATCCAACTTTACCAGTTGACGACCAAGCATAATGGGTTGGACATCATAGTGTCGGAGCGAAGAGTCTGCAGATAGACAATAGATCTTTTGCACTCAGCTAAGCTTGCTGTTTGTATTTGAGCTGAGATTCTTTATTGGTTGAGAAGTTATTCTGAACTGTCCCCCGTTGAAGAAAGTGATGGTATAAACATCTTCCTTCTGTAGGTCAAGAAATGCATGTCAGCCTATATCCAGATGCAACATAAATATTCGGGGCCATGAATATTATCGGAATTCAAAGACTTAAAGCAAGACACGCCTCGAGTTGTTATTTTTGTATCTGTGATGGATGTAATTTCCAGCAGCCCCATGATCCTACTTAGCCAGTTCTCCACAACCTAAGAGACCCGTACTCAAATGGAGTCACCAAAATAGCTTCAGTTTTCCGTGAAGAAAGGTCTCTCGCCATAGGCTGAATTTCAAGAAATCTCTCATAATCTTGCTGACAAATACAAACATACATTCTTCAAAGAACATTATCAAGGAAAAACCCATGAAATGCTACAGAATCTCGAATTCTTGGCGAAAGTCTACTTAGAGGGTGAACCCACATTGAGTAACTCACCAAGTAGTGAAATAAGATTTCTATTCATATTATCCTAGGTTGAAATGAGACTGCGATTCGAGTACTTCAGTGCATTATGTTCATAGCGTGAGAAATAAAAAGTTTTGAAGACATAATTCCCATGGGACCGTATACATGCATATTTCTGTGTCAATAAATAAGACAGTTTATGCATCCGATTTGTAATAGATCTCAATACTTGCATGCATGGCATCCCAATAAGTGAGTAGAAAACATGCAATGTTTTGTGAGATGCCAATTTTTCCTTGACGAAGAGTGATTCTCACAAGGATTTCTCAAAATTGATCATCCATGAAATATAAGGGAGAGTCCAAGCTATCTCGGACACCGCTACCGCGCGGCGTGATTTTGGATGCAAACGGCCCTTTTCAACTCGCGACCGTGGCGAGGCATTACTTTGA
>JAPYYZ010001709.1:0-41658 GCA_030522705.1 Eretmocerus eremicus | reverse complement strand
TTGTTCATAAAATAGTAACAGCAGTTCGAAAAAAAAACATTTTTTTATAAACAAATGGAATAAGTCAAAAACGCTTCAACGAACCTCAACGAAATTTAATATGCGAGTTGATCTTGATAAAAGCTATTGATTCCAGGATTCTCAGCTCTCCTCATTGATTTTTGAAGGAGTAACAATCATTTGTTAAAAACAAACATTTTTCCCTCAAAGTGGCGATAACTCCAACTACAAAGATCGTAGGAAAATGAATTTTTTTTTGATTTTGTAGGATTTTCCATCAGCTACAAAATCAAATCATGGGAAGTATTCCAGAAATTGTATCCACGGAGCTATGGTGCTAACTGTGGAAAAAGAGGCATTTTTTCTACTATTTTATTTATAGATTTTTTTTGTGGCGAGCGAAAATTGTTCGTTCGGAAGTGGTAGGCATGACTCTAGAGGATGTCCCGCACCAAAAAAAAAATTTATCTCACACCTACCTTTCACCGCCAAAATCGGGTCTCTTTCCAGCTAATCCTACTGGCCTAACGGGACCGATTCAGCGCCGAGCTTCACTCTGGACGGTCAGCGTTTGCCGCACCGTCTCAAGGGACGCTGCATGTGTCCTATCAGGGACACTGCCTATTTGCCTGCTGGTGGATAAGCGCGCTGAAATTTGTGAGAGGCATGAGGACCTCAATGACGAAGGGATAGAGATGAACCCAGATCGTCGACCGTCCATCCACGAGGATGGAAGAGCTGCATCCGTTGCCAATTGGCAAGCGGAATGGGACCGCCCAACGAAGGGAAGATGGATAAACCGATTTATCTCGCATCTCGAGCGATGGGTCGACCGTGGCTACGGAGAGCTCAACTCCTGGCTCACAGAAGCCTTGCCAGGTACAAGAAGAGAGCACTGCCGAAGTGCCAGTACTGCGGTTTCGAGGATGATACCGCTGAGCACGCTTTATTCGAGTGCACTCACAGTAGCACGCAGCGCGTGAAGATCTAAACGAGGTTTAGGTCTCGGCTCACCTCCGAGAACCTCGTACCAACAATGCTCCGCAACAAAGAGATGTGGGATGACATCACCTAGTACATCAGGATGGCGATCACTCGCAAAGAAGAGAGGGAACAATACCTGCAACGCCAGGCAAGGGGCGTAGCGTAGCAATAGCTGGTAGACGTTGACGCCTTGGCTGAGCATATATCAACTCTACGCGTGTGGGCGCTGTTCGAATGGAGAAGAAAAGCAAGAGCCAGGTCATGAACCTGTGATACTATTGGGCTCTGACCAAGGTACCTTAACCGTGTTAAATTACCTAGCTAATAATAGTTCCGAATCCGCCGCCTGTGGCGCTGTCAGTATCTGACATGTGTAATCTAACAATAGTCCGTCGCTTTCGCCGCTAGAGGCGTAGCAATCAACGTCAGCTCCTGATTGTGAAAAGCTCGGAGGTATGTAGAATCACTTGAACCACCTCTCAAAATCATTCTTGGCACGATATTAAGGGAATGAGATCTTTCGCAGCAAGGACAATCCAGCCTATATCAACGAGATGTAAAGTTATTGATAAGAATATTGATTGATTTGCAAAGGTTGTGCAAAACTACATCACCGAAATTGTTAGTACTGTTGGTACATCCTTCTGGATATTGTGTCGAAGTGAACAAAGTAAGATCGACACCGTGTGTAACAGACAGCCTCGGAACCGCGATATGAGCTACGTAGTTGACTTGCTCGTCGCATTGCTGGATTTAGAACCGCTGTATGGAGACATACTTGTCGAACCGACTATGTTGGATTTAAATTGAAAGTTGTAAGATGTGATACCGTGGATCTCGTATAACCCTAGCCTGAACAGGTCGACGCACTAGTTCGACAAAACGCCGCAAATGAACGTTTGCCAATCGTGAGTATCCCAGACTCTTTATTCGAACCAGTCCTTAAGATCGACAAAAAATGCTGCTGATATGCCTATCAAGAGAAGGGAAAGGTTAGAATCATCATTAGTATTAGAAAGAGTGTTGACTTCTCTTCAGCGCCACAGGGCTTAACTGTAACTTTGCAAAACTTGAGCGGAATGTGGGAAGCATGGGTGAAGTCGGACACGGTCCATCTGCACCGTCTTCTAGGCCCTAGGGAAGTCGAACTAGGAAGATATTCCATAGTTCTAACAAAAATCGGGATGGCTTTATGTAGCAACACGTTCCGTTGGCTACCGAACCGCCTGCTCAGAATCTTGGAAGCAAACCATCACATGGCCCTGATCGACCTTCTCTAGTTCAAAGTATTCTGGATCGTCCGACCAGAGAAGTTAGTAAACCACCTGGGAGATCATTTCTGGATAAGCTGGAGTCGAGGATATTTTAATGCGCTGCAAGACTATGTCAAATAGAATTGGTCAAGAAGAGATGTTGGAACCAGAGACCTCGTGATTGTACTCGACCTAACTCTAGTGTGAGCAGGTGAAATATGGCCTCTTGGTTGTACTAATAGCGCAACACCTGAACGCGATGGCCTTGTCAGGGTCATTACAGTCCGGATAGAACACCGAAAGGTCATTCCATTCCATACCGAGTTGACACGACTGACTATTGCGTTAAAATATCAAGCTTAATCATTCTTTTCGTATAGATGGAAGTATACTATCGGTTATTCTTGCTAACTATTTCATTGCACAGAATCAGTGTGTTGTTTCAATAGCTTTTATTTGCTATCCTTATCAAGCATAAAACGTGGTTTTTCGAACCGTCGCACTGATTCTGTGCAATAAAGAAGTTAGCAGGAATAACTGATAGTATACTTTCATCTATATATCTTTATAAGCGTGCGATAGAGTCAACAAATCAAGCATTAATCATTTTTTCGTTCCCGGAACGAGATGGGCGAAAAATGTCGATTTTCCTGAATATCGTATTGGAGTGAATAGAATGAAATTGCTGCCGCCGGTATAGGAACCAGCACCGGGATCAGAAAATGGGCTCCTAAGTTGATTACTAATGTTGGTGTTGTATCTCTTAACTCACGTTGGAAAGATGAATGAATAACATATGCTCGTGCGAATCAAGCGCGAGAACGCACAGCCCATTTTCCAAGGACCTGAGACGAACATGACTGAGAAAGGATAAGCATATGTATAACAAATCATGAGTCGTGGATAAACTCACCAGAAATATCAAATTGTGAGATCTTTGCGGCCGACGCTGTGACGACTAAAACGAGCAGCAATATCGGGCTGATTCTGGAAAAGAAAAGAAACCACATTGTAATACCAATATATTCTATCGTCGAGAGATTTCATATAACTTGATTATTTGCATCTGGGAGAGTTGGACATTCTCATTCGCTCTATTTCAGACCTGTTCTGATACTGAACGCAAATTTGTCGTGGAAAAATGTTTCTTGGATCTTCATTTTCACACCATTATGATTATCAGTGCAAATGAAAAAAATTAAGATCTATCTCAATCATTCCACGAAATGATTCAGGTAGATGATTCAGAGAACAATTCACGTGCACGTGAATGGCTCAAATGCTTTCCGAAACATGAGAAAGTGAAAGGTTTGAAGCATTTAACTCTGTGCTCAGCTCATATCGTTCGAAGCGTGAACCCATGAAAAACGTTTATTGCTTTTCATGCATTTCAGTCGCGATCAATCCAAATCTTGCTCTGGGCAGATAATCAGAGCGAAACCAATGCATATTTGATGCTCTTCTCGGCCAGCAGAGTTCTGCAATGTAGTTTTCTCGAGGAAAGCTGAACTTGTGCCTCGAGTGGGAAGAGCGAAGTGGATCTTGAACGCCTAAGCGTGGGTAGGCGCTTCATTCTGATTGAGCAGCACAGGCTCCTGCGAATCTCCATGATGACAAATAAGACAGATATCGAGAAGTGACGGGTCCTTGACGCTCTTCACAATAGCGAGCGAAACCACCGAGGAGCGTGCGTCGAGTCAAGCGAGAATTCTCAGCTCAAAAACTCTCGCGAGGTCGCCATCGCGCGAAAAAAATGCGGGCCGCAATGAGAGAGCCGCGAAAGTCATTGTTCAATTTGCAAAGCTCTTCAGAGGCAGAAGGTAGCCATCAAAGTGAGGAAGCTCCGAGATCCAACGAGCAAGTCAGATTCGATCTCCGCTTCAGGTGGAGCGGAGAAAAATCATCAAAGTTGACGTCGGGCGAGCACGTGGCTGACGAGTATACTTGCATGCGGATGTAAATGCAGACGCTGGTCGGAGTCGAGCCTCGGGGCCGAACGTGACGAGAGCGAGAACGAGCAGTGCCAAGTGCAGGGTCCCCCACGAGCCACGCTCGCGATTTCTTCACCCGTCTGCGATTCGAGCACCTTCCTTTTCTCTCCGTTTAACCCACTCGCTCTCGCTCTCGTTTTCACTCTCTTCGATGGCTCGAGCCGCGTGTACGCAGCGCCGGCAATGCGGAAGGCTCGGTCCCAGTTTTTTCCCTCTTTTTTCCTCAAGAGAGCACCTGTCCCGCTGCCCGGAGCTCGCGGATAGACTATTAGCGGCTCGCGCCCATCAATCTCGTTGCGGCTCACGGTGTTTTTCTATCGCCGATAGCGCGACGATTTGCCGACTTCCCCCGAACGGTCCCGCGGGGAAGAAAAGCCCGATTACGGCAGTCTGTCTGGCTGAGAAGCTCGGAAATTGGCCCGGTTCATCCGCACCGTACGACGGCTTTTCTCCTCGGCCTCGGTAACTTCATTGTCTCGAAACGAGTGGCGGTCTCGCGTACGGATAACTGCTTGCATCAGATGTTTACACAGTACTCTAGATAATTGTGGGAAATACTCTCGCTCGCCCGTTGGCTTTGTACGCGTAATCTCCTGCTTATTACTCCTTATGTTAACATAAGATCAACATTTGCTCGTCAGAATGAACAGCGTCTTGTACTGTTCTGGCTGCTCCGATGGTGCACACCTTGAATCACTCAGGGGCTCCTAAAGCTCCGGCTACTGTATATTTATGAGCTAATTACTATTCAAAAGAAGTATCTGCTCGTTTCCTACGTGAGAGAATATCGATTGGTTACCCGAACAGCACGATGAGGTGGCCGCATACTTCAAAAGTTGGGCCAAGTTTGATTCTCAAGCATTTGTCTGTGTACTACTGAACAAACTGGTCAAATAAACAGTCCATCCGAAGTATGTATGCTAGGTGAAGAAAGTGCATTTTGTTTATAATGTGAGTATGATCCTGGAAATGACGAATACATTTATTCTCAATCGACTTTCGGTTTCGCTGTACACCGGCTATCGGTCTGTGTAACCAAACATCTTCTCTCAGATGCGTAGTAATCTACAATTCCACAAAGATACTGCTTCACTTTACACTCAAGAATACTCAATAGTTGAATCGAGGATCGCGTTGTCCGACTTGATTGTCGCAATCGTGTGCCAAAGTACTCCGGAACAATTTTTTTTCATTACCTTTTCGAGGAGACTCTACCAATAACAGGAATACAGGTTATCGAGCGAAAATCCTGTGATAGACTGTGCAAATCAAATTTGTGATCAATAATTTTGTGTAGCCACAAGATGTTTAGGTTCGGAAATGATTTTAAGGATGCTATCACAACAGAGTGAGAATTGATTTTTATTGCTGCTTCAACCCAACGCTCCAAATAAAAAATGGTTGCGTTTTCTCGATCTCTAACTTCTCATCATCAGAACCGACTGACTTTAGGCGTACAAATACCTTCTTATTTGAAATGAGTCAAAATTATCTAGGAAAAACAGTTTTGAGCCAGAATATCAGTTTCACAAATTTCTTCGACTGAATTTGATGCAGACAAATTTTCGTGGGAAATCGCCTGGCAATGCACATTCTCACCATCGGAAAACTTTCCCGGAGAGGATCTTGCAAAAAAGTTTCATCGGACTATCTTTGCACACGGAGGCGGCAACTCAGCTCGATCCAAACGTAAAAAAGAGAAACGAAGCATACGAGTCCATAACTTTATTCATGATGAGGTGAGCGATCTAACAGCGCTACAAGCCTACGATGCTCGATACACGAATTTCTGAAGCCGTCGAACGTTCCACTTACACGATAAATTCAACTTGGTAACCGAAACATGGAGCAACCCAAACACTCTTTGCCTTGGTGATAAAGTGTGGCTGATGAACTCGCAAGGCTATACGCGCTCTAAAAGACGGAAACTCATCCCAGCTGAACAAACTCCAACTGTTGTATCTAGAATCGAAGAGAAACAAGCTCATTTGATACTTAGACGCGTTTGCATTTCGTTAATAATTATTAGTCTATGATTCTTAAATAAAAAATCTTCTAGATGCACTGACGATAGATATCTATATTCGTCTGGTTGATTTGATGAGATGATCCATTTGGAATAATGTTTTTAGCCTTGTGCGCGGAAACTACAACGTCCCGTTCATTCCAGATCGGAAGATTTGTACTTTCTGCATGCGTCCTGAGGCCACTCCCCAATAAAATCTAACATAAGGTAAGTGTACCCAAGTTTGCCATGATACTCAATTTTGCCACGCCTGTAATCTCGGAGATGCTCACTTACAGGCCTCGCTTTGACTTTTTTTCACGTTTGTAAGCTTGAAATATGAAAAAAATGTGATTAGGACCAACCCAGGATTATTTTTGCGCTCTTGGAATCCAAAAAAACCTGATTGTTGAAATTCGTTCTACGATCTTTGTGCCCACGCAGTGTCAGGATCGATGCCAGCTTTTCCGGCAACGGCTAAGGGGTGATAGTGACAGAGACACCCATGGAATTTTCATTTTAGCCGGGGAATAAGCTGCTAAATGTTTTCGTATAGATCTGTCGGGCCGAATTCGAACTGAGCGTGTGTTCGTATGAGCCAGGAACGTTCTAACGAGCTTTTAATGATTCTGCGCGCTTCACCGAGCCCCGTCGAATTTCTCTCGCGGGATAAGGCCTCGGCCCGGTCGAGGTCGCTTGGCTCGCTCGGCTGCGGTTTCTGCGCGATGGCGTCAGAAGACGTGGTAGCAACAACAGCAGATAAGCCGCGGGGCCGTGCATCGCGATGCAGCGCACGACAAAGTGAAAGAGAAAATCGAGAGGTCGACGGCTTAGGAATGTCCGTCTCGCGATGCTAATAGTGCACAAATAACGCGCCGCGCGGAGAGCCGAAAGCAGCGCGTCATATTCGAAACGCCGCGCGAGCCGCCGCGCTACGGAGGCAGGGGCCCGCGCTCCCAGCTGGCGCGCCGATGCGGCGTGCATGCGAGGCGCCGGGGGCCCGATAAATTCAGTGTCAGTGGGTCAGCAGCGGGCCCGCGGCGGGAGAAATCTTCCTCCGACGCTCCGTATCGCACGAGCGCTCGCCGCCTCCCCGGTGGGCCCGCGCGCTCCTGCACAAGTGCGCGCACAGCTCGCCCACCGAATACTCTCTCGGCCAGCCTCTGGCCGCGATACTTTCCCCAAACTCGGGCCGCTCGCCGAGAATCCGCCACGACGACCTTCGATCGGCCTCCATCGTCCACGCCCTCTGCGCTTCTGAGCTGCTCCGACACGCGACTTCCGGGAATACGGCTCGTCTACTCGTAGAGATCGATGCACCGTACGCTAATCCATCTCCGATCGTTCGGCTGTCCCGAGAGGCCTCTTCCTCTTCCCAAATCCAGTGCTCTGGTTGAGCCTATTCGAGTTCTGCAAGTCCCATCAGACTCGAAGGGTCGCCGGTCAGCTAAAATCGCCTGAAGCAGTGCAACGAACTAGCGAAGGTTCCTTGCACAGAAGACCAGTCGAGGGATCAGTGTGTAGCTGGAGCAGAAAATGGTCGAGACAAGACTAGACGAGGATCGGGATTGATATTTCGGATCTACACAGAGCATATTAAGTTATTCACTCCTATGAACGGGCAGAATGTAAGCTACGACCTTCCTTTTGGCGGGTCATCATAACTTTATAGGTCTGCCCGTCCATGGTATACATATACGTACGTATACGTTTACGGCACACGCGAGCATATCTTCAGATGTCTTCACATACAGCCATAAGATATCTCAGATATCTTACAGATTTCTATCCAGATATCTATAAGATGGGTCAAAAGATTTCTCAGAGATATCTTCAGACATCTAAATGTTGTCTGACCAATATCTTTTGGAAACTTCTGTCAAAAATCTGAAAAGAGGTCAAATCAGATCATTTCCAGAATTTTTGGAGAAGTTTTCATTTGCATGGATTGCATTCGTTTGATCGAGAGTTTGAGTCACACTAATTGCGATCATTGCGATGGTCGTCCAAAAATGTCCCTAAAGACGGAACTTCCATCAAGTGCCATGGTATCGCTCATGGTGAGCGAGTGGGAATATGCGGTACGATACCCGAAATATTCATTATTAGAGCCTCTTGAGCGGGGTCATACCATATTGGATATCCGATTCTCTGATTTATGGCAAAATCAAAGTGAGACTTCGGCTACCTAGTAACGAGTTTCCGAAACGACAAATACCCTTTGGTGATCTGATAAGAAGATACCTCTATTTGATCTTGCTATGAGATTCTTTTAAAGATCCCCCACGCGGCAGGACATCTTTAAGTGATTCTGAAGACTCCTGACTCTGATATCTTGAGATAAATATCCTTCAGTAAACCAGACATCTGCGATATTGTTTGCTGCGGAAGATGGGGGATTGCTCCACGTGTCGCACGTATTATCTAGATTCTATCCCAATAGTCATTATTGTGGTAGGGTGTGGAACCATAGGATATTGAGGCATTGAGTATCTTTTGATAAATTAAGGTCATGTAAAAGCTCTACCCTACGGACATTCATCATAAATTGATTTAAAATAAAACAAAACAATATTTCAAGAAAGTAGCTCCAATCCAAACTGCGTATTTGCAGAATGCACGACCATGTAAAATTTTGGAGTGATCGGTGGAAAGCTCTTGGAATAATCTCGACTCTGGTTTGATTATAATATATTTGCACTAGAATTGGGATTACTCCAAGAGCGTTCCGGGGATCACTCCAAAATTCTACACAGTGGTGCATTCTGCTAACACGCAGTTTGGATTGGAGCTACTTTTCGAAGTATTATTTTGTTTTATTTTAAATCAATTTATGATTAATGTCGGTGATGTAGAGCTTTTCCTTCTCCTAAAGATCCTCTGCGTCTGAAGCCGCTGGAATGGGGAAGCTTCTGTAGTCAGTAATTTAAACTTTTGTGAAACCGAATCAGGCTGTGAGAATAACTTACATAGGCAAGAAGCAAGGGCTATTGGGCAGAGTCCTCCGTCTGATTCGCCAATTAGATGTATGAAAGAGTGTCTCTAGCTGTCGGGGAATTCACTAGTAGAATACATTTCTTCGAATATGTCCAGGAGTAACAGTTTTAATTCTATCGGCAGCTTTTTTATAATCTCAAAGTCAATTTCGTCTAGACCAGGAGATGAGCAGATTTTTTTGTTGCTGAGTGCAATATTGAATTCATTAAAATCGAACGAACAATCCAAGAATGCGTTTTCGAGACAGGAAGTGTATGGTTGGGATCTGTTTTGACCCAAACTTTTCTCTAGTCCAAACTTCAATAAATGAGATCATAAACAAAGAGACCTCAATATCCACGGCTCAGTGCATCGCTCTAAATAGTGCACTCAATTTTGCTACAGATGGACATGACCAAAACATCCTTATTTTCTCAGATTTGCTGAGCTTTTTTACAGACTCCTCCTGAAGTCAGCAACAACAGAAATCAAAACAAATAGTTACATTTCTGAGATAAAAAGGCTGTGTCATGAGTTCAAATCCAAGTATCATGACCAATTCACAATAAAACTTCACTGGATACCTGTTTGTACGAGAATAAGTAGAAATGTGGATGCAGACGGTCCAGCTAAAGAAGCCGCGGACAAAAAGCCTCTTGATATCAGCGCTGTTCCATTCACAGACTCATATAAGCTTTTTGAAGCAAAGTTTTGAGTAGTTCGTAGGGTAAGATCCAATCACTAGTATTAGAATCAGGATTAGAGAAAGGGAAAGAATATTCCTCAAAATGCTATCAAAATGTAAAAAACCATGTTACTATGGGATGAATCTCAAACGCAAGCTTATAGTCACTGTCTGTAGAATAAAAGTGAGTCATTATCACCTAGCGGAATCTTTACATAGAGTCAATATCATTGAAGATTCATCATGTAAGTGCGGTAAAAAAAGTAAGGACATTGACCATGTGTTATGGTAATGTGACATATACAATGTAGGAAGATCAACGTTTTTGACTAGTTGGAAGGAAATTCACCTCCGCCGCCCACTTCAATATATT
The DNA here is from genome assembly GCA_030522705.1 of Eretmocerus eremicus. Classification (NCBI taxonomy): domain Eukaryota; kingdom Metazoa; phylum Arthropoda; class Insecta; order Hymenoptera; family Aphelinidae; genus Eretmocerus; species Eretmocerus eremicus. The sequence continues at coordinate 31,391 of JAPYYZ010001709.1, read as the reverse complement.
AGCATGTCAATATAAAGTGGAATGCTTGACAAACTGTAATCTACGAATTTGAAGGGTTCGTCTACGATGTAACCATGTGTCGATAGTTTCTAATTGTTTTTCTCTCTCTCCTTCTTGTGATTGAATGTTCATCACTTTCGTATGATTACTGTAAGCTGAAATAAATTTCAATAAAGTTTCAATTGCTTACATAAAGAAAATGTTAAAAAAGGCTGTGAGAATTCTCTGCTCAGTCAATGCGACAGACAAAGGCTTTGGCTGGCAAAAAGCCGAGCTCATGCATTAATAATACCATGACATTGAGAGTTCCTGACAAAAATGAGATGAGTATTTGTCAGCGGAAGGGAATTCGTATTTATACTCAATGAAATAGCCAGACTGCGTTTCATTCCCGTAACTGCGAGAGCTGTGAAGATATTTTCTACTTGTCAGGAGAAGATGCATTCTACAGATGAAAGAGAAAGGTGGGCGTCGAAGGTCGCTGATTCTCTATGCAAGCTGTGGCATAGCAGGCTTTCACGCAGATCCACCTATCCGTAAGCCAAAGCCGATACCGAGGTCTCAATTATCAATGACTAAATTGATTCACGCGGTTACTTGCAAAATGGTAATCTAGTTACCATTTGTGATTCGTAAGCAATCTAATGCCGTAGAATCTGGAGTCGTCGACCCAATGGATCGAAATTTTTTTTCGACTCATAAAAATTCCCAGTTAGAGAGACGCTGCTGAATGACATTTCAAACGAAGAGACCCAACTACTGATTCATCTTCTACAAAAATTTCTAACCAGAGAATGTTGTAGTTCACCCAGATCCTACTGTATTTAAGTCTCGCTCTCAAAACTTTGGAGTTTAATAAATCAAGAAGCTAGATAAAGGAATCGCGTGACTTAAAATGTTGACATCAGACTGGAAGATCCGTTCCTGGAATAATCATGTCTATCTTGTGAAAAGAATTCAAGATCATGAGACTTTCAAATTCTTCAGAAATGGATGCTGGATAAGTATGGAGGTCACCAAGAAATGAATATCCAGCGATCTTCGTTACAAATTACTCTAGTACTCTCCATCAGTAATTATCTGACACGTGCTTCATGACTGATTGCGATTCGACTATGAGCGCAGTCTTGCGAACATGTGGCACTACCGAATACGAATTGAATCTCCTTGTTGGATCAAATGTACGCACCTTGAAACTGTACCCGGAAAAGATTAAAGCTTTCACCGGAGTGATGAATGAACTTGATGGTGCGATTCACACATAATTCGTTTCGGTAATCTTTCAATGAATCCGCAATTTCTCATGAACACAAATTTCAATGTCTGCCATCTTCATTGTGGGTCTAGATACGATAGAAATTCGGTCGGCTCATTCGCGGAAGTTTGCAGAGGAGTTAGATTTACCACGATTTCTGCTTAACAGACATCTATTGGGAATAAGTGTTTCGTGAGGATGACGTCAAATCCCTCCGAGAGATCGGCTCACGAAAATAGATCCATTGACGTAGTAATGATGAACAATCCAACTGATCAAAGATTAGGAGGAGAGTAGCTGAACCATTGATTTAATTTTCTTTCGCAAATATAAAAAGGATCGAGGGAGTTGCACATGAATCCAACTAAAAGCTTCGACTTGATCTCATGAAGACAAATTAGAGCGATTAGAATACGTTTCACAAAAATTGACGATACAAAAAGTTCATACTCTTTCTCGGCGCAGATGCACAAATAAGACCCTTTCTTTATTGCATCGCATAACCTCAGTATGGATTTTAATCCGGTCAGTCGACTTTCTCGAAATTCTCTGAGCAGCTTATCTTTCAGAAAGATGGCAATAATCATCAGGGAAGATAAGCGCGCATATGTGGATTTAAATAGAGTTATGTATCTAAGGCAAAGTCTCCCACAGAAATCAACTAAAGGAAGAGAGGAAAGGAGGAGAAGGAAGAGGCTTAAATATTGAATGAACATAATTTTAATCCACGAAACAATAAAATTATTGCGACTTTCAGGCCTGCTCGTCATAATACACATTTTTGAATGACTCTCATAGATTCTTTTATTGTCTAAGGAAAAATTAGTGTCAAAAAAGGAATAGCGGATGAATATAGTGAGTCCTGAGAATGACCAAGTTCCCCCTCACCAAAGTTTTATGTCCAGGCTATTACATTCAATGGGGGAATCGGATTACAGACTAAAGGCTTCGGAGAGATTCAAATCGAGGAGTCTCGTCCGGGTAGGGAGAAACGGACAGGGAGTTATGTCCTGAGGAGTAAAGAACGACGTGTGATCAAGGCCATGCAAGGAACGGTAGAGAAACAAGTGAAAATTGGGCACGGAACATGGCGCTTGTGGCTTGTAAAGAATGCTTTGAACTTCACACGTTGAAAACGGGTCTGTAATCTTCGAAAGGAAGCATCCGATAGATGACCTATCCGCTAACAGCGCGCCGCATGGAGCTTTGGATACTTTGGAATGATGATTTTGTCTCTTTCGATAAGTTCTGGTTATGACGGTGGCATTTTTCCATGTTCACCAAGAGTTTTGCCATTTTTCCCAAAATGTTACCATTGACGTCGCTCGCTAGTTACCGAGTAAGACGTGTCCTCGTCTCCCCTCTCCGTCGATACTGACAAGGGCCGCACAACGATAGAGTTAAGAGCAGGAATAGCGCCGGGATCTGTATTTGGACCCTTCGAGTGGAACACCCAATAGGACGACTTCCTGGATATGAAGCTTCCACGCGGAGCCGAACTCGTGGGCCTTGCGGACTCATAATTGTCGCTCCGACAGCACGGGAAGTAAAACTCATCCCCGACGAGGTGCTAGACCGTGTCGGCGAGTGATTTCCAGACCACTATTTGCAACTTGCCAAATAGAAGTGCGAGTGGCTTCTGGTCACATAGAGGAAAAGCTACGAGATACCCGTAGTCCCCCTCGCCATCAATGGGGCACGATATTCCGACCAAGAGGAAAAGCAAATATCTCGGAATGGGGCACGATATTCCGACCAAGAGGAAAAGCAAATATCTCGGAGTGTGATTCGATGACGACCGGACCTACAGGGCGCACATGAGGGAAGCCGCACTCCAGGCAGAGGTAGATAGATAGATAGAGGCTTTTTTATTTGATTTATGGAAAAAATAAATACATAAACACGGTTGTACATTGATCAATAGAGGGTAGGGATGGTTCTTCAGCGACTGATACCAAACATCGGCGGGCCCAAACCCAGCAGAAGAGCACTTGTCGACACTGTGAGTTCTCCCATCATGCTAAATGGTGCTCCCGTGTGGGGCCAAATCGCGAGTACAACTATTATAAATGAGGTGACGGGACCGATCCAGCGCCGAGCTTCACTCCGGACGGTCAGCGTTTGCCGCACCGTCTCAACGGACGCTGTTGCATGTGTACTGGTGAGGAGCCCCGTCTAATAAAAAAGACGATTGGTTTTAGGTTTACGAATCTTGCTGTAACCTCAGATATCTCCATCTCTTGGAACTGGAAGCTGTCTACAAACGGAAGAATGTCTACAAACTCCAAAATCTAAATCACTATAGATTCTTAGGCTATAGAGTCAGTGATATTAGCGTCATCAATACATTCATACACGTAAAATATTACATGCGTAAGCTTTCTTTAACGCTAATACCATTGACTTGACTGGAAGAAGCTTAAACGTTAGCTTGTATGGGGTTAACTAGAAACAGCGTCCTCTGGTCTCATATGTTGTAGCAACCAAGTCGTTTTGGCGGCGGCCGCACTGCGTGCACAACCTCAACTTTGACGGCACTTCTCAAAATAATAGAGCCGCAACTCGGAAAAATCTATACTACGAGAATGAACCGTCTTCGACTTTCATCGGATGCGAAATGAGCCCAGGATCAGTGCACTAGAAGTCCTTGTAGAAGCGGTACCGAGGGTATGGCTTGAAGCGCCAAATTTGTGATCCGTAGTCTACTGACCCTAGGCTCGTTTTGCATCCAATCGAGATCGTGAACTTATCATCTGATTCCTTGGTTTGCAAGCTTTGAGGCTGTTGAACCACTTTCTTGAATCAAGCCTCTAATTCTTCGCAAAACGTCGTGGAACTATTTGCTTCGACATACCTTTGAACCTGCACTCATGGTTAAACCTGTGGCCCACAGGTCGGATACTACCATAGTCAGCTATAAGTACGACTTGTGATGGAATGGAACCACAATAAATGAGTAGATTGGAATAAGAATTGTGCATCAGTTTGGATGATAGATCTCTGTTGATCCATTCTTGAGCAAAAGATGTGTATGACAATTTTTGACAAGTATGAGATAAAAGTAATTTTTTAACGATAGTAACTAAAATTCTTTTTTGTTCTCGTGATGCTGATACTTTCATCCCTAGATTAATTCATCTCGTCAAAATCTACCGATGTGTACACAAATAGATGTGAGCATGACCCGCGAGTTGGAAAAATTGCTCGTTCATGGCGAATCTCGCAGCATCATGCAGAATTCATCAAGCCCGCATAATACGATATGCAAAGAAGGCTTCGACAATACTCTACGTGATGGAGGGATGCGCTATGTTGGATATCTCAACTTCCGTAACCCTGTCAATCATGCGCACTTCTTCGCCAAACACAACAATTTTGGAGGTTGAAGAGTATTCAAGATGAATATTTATAGGTCTTCGGTGGCGTTCCATGGCAAGATAAAAACTGGGTTCTCTAGGGTATCCTGAATCTTTGAGGACGTGAGTAGATTGAAATGGTACGTTTTTCAAATTCAGTAATAGACGCTGCACAAATAAGCAGCGCGAAAATGTAACGAGGGCCACGCGTAATCGAGCCTCGATCAATATCTCGATGCAATGGAGGAATGGGCCTCAACGATTTGCACGAGGAAAACGCTCGCCTGCACTCAGCATAATCGGTGCCCGCGGCGATTATCCCAACGCGCGCTCGCATTGGAAAAGATCGCAGCTCTGCCCAGATCGCACACGGCTACTGCGGAGTGAGTTCACTGTCGCGACTACACGCTCACCTAGCGTGGTCGATCGCACGTACCATTCACCTCACCTGTGCCCCGAGAGCGCGTATGCAGTGATACGAGCATCGCGCCGCGGAGCCGGGCCGCACGGGGACCCGCGGCGTTTTCTCTCTCTCGTCGAGGAAGTGCACGCGCCATACTCGGCTCGCGCGACCGGGTGAAAGTGGAATTGGCCATCAGCCGTCGAAACGAGAGGCCACTTCTCACGAGTCGCGAGCTCGGCGTATGGCCGCCTCGTTGCATGCCGATTGGTCAACACTCGAGAGCCACCGCGTTCGCGCGACGCGCAAACCGTCCCCGCGATGCCGTAATTTTCGATTCAACTCGTATAGCATGCCATCCGCATCCACTTGTCTCTTTGCTACCTGCCGGACAATGCGCGAAGGTCGTTCGGGTTTCCACGTAGAGGCTCCACGAAATTCATCCCGAGTCTCCGTGATATCTCCTCGGAGCAACTCTATACAATTCGGTTGACTAATATCTATTCACTATGAGCTCGAATGGGATTTCCGTAATAAGTTTGGTTCTAAGAATAGTGGAAACGCTAATCAAATGTTCATCATGGGAGCATTCGAGAGAGATACCTCGAGAGACACAGCAGGTCATTACGCTGTATAATAGCGTAATCATCTCGTGTCTTATCACGCTCCGACAGTCATGGCATTGTCAAACAGTGCCTCCAATAATCGTCTGGGTTCTCAAATCATAATCTCCTTTGGAACGATTTTTTATACATTCGATGAATAATTCTATTTTGAATCTCTTCCTGTATGAGTGAATTAAGTAACGTGATGGACACATTCAATGTGATTCGTCCATTGCCGAATCCGCGAGAGACGTCCACGCGCAGGAGAATATATTCAACGCTGATTGACAGATACGAGATTCTTTGCCTCGTGTTACGAGAGTGCTTCTGGTTAACGTTTAGTTCCGCACCACTTTTTGTCGTTCTTTTCCTACTCCATCCCAGCATGGGAATCTCATCATCCAAGCTCCTACACTCTCACCCCCCCCCCCTCTCTCTCACTTGTCCCATTATCTAATATCATTTGCATTAGTTTCTCGCCAATTTTAACAAATGACTAGCATTTTTGATGCTCGTTCAGGTACCTTCGATCAATTTTATTGAAGAGTGAATGACTTCTTGATGGCAATATCAACGTGTTTATCGTCGAGTCTTTTGATCACCATCTTACCTCAGTAGACTATTTGATAAGTTGCTCGTATTCTCGAGAGACATGACATTGATTTTGAGACGATTCAACTGGGAGAAAACGATTTTATCGTTCATGAATTATTCAATGATCCAAAATAAGAAGCTTTTGAAGATGAATTCGGAGAATCACATACCGCTGACATAGTAGGGAAAGGATATTCCGACGAAGAATTCAAAAAATGTCGAGACTGGAATTTGATCAGTTATTATGCTAACAAATTCATTTTGTTTTCTGAAAAATTTCGAATTTCTCAAACGTGTTTTTCACGAGAGAGAATTCTCATCTTTCGGGTCACGGATTTGGCTGAAACTTTAGGAAAGGTCTCCTTTTGATACCAAAATACGATATTTAAAGCTTCAGAGTCTAATGCTCAAAGGTTCCTGAGCTACAGGCTGTGACACTAGCATTGCACATATGGGCCCATGTTGAAAACTGATATCTATAGATATACTTGGAATACTAATGTCGTAGGCTGTAGCTCCAAAACGCTTGAACGGTGATAAGAGCGGCTTTGGATATCGTCTTTTGGTGCCAAAAGGAGACGATTCCCAAAGCTTCGAGCGAATTTGTTTCCCAAAGATGACAAACTCTCCTTGTCACCTGATGTTGAACACGTCCAGGATTTTCTTCCCAATGCTCGTGCCTGTTTGCTCAATCTATGAATATTAAGTGAGATAAGAAAATATACGGGACACGGAGAGAACTTTACAACTTCATTTCATTATGCAACGAGCCATGGAAGAACAGGCAGGATTAAGGATTCGATGCACGAATCGCACACTCCGTTCGTGACGCGACTCCTCGCCGGAGCGATGACGCTGGGGACGATCCGCGCGTCTGGCTATGCTCGTCCCTAATCTACTGCGACTATAGTACTCGGGAGCATCGGGCCCCGATGGCCTCGGATGATGATAGCTGCCGAAAACATCAGTGCAGAGATAACCGAGCCACGGAATCTCGCCTTGATTGGGCCAGTCCGCGACAGGCAGCAACAAGCGTTCGGATCTTGACACTTGCCCCGGGGCCGCCATATATTCGGTGCAGCACACGAATGGGGTCGAGAGTGCGTGGGTCTTCCACCACGGACCCTGCAAGGTGATTCTTATGGAATACTCTGGATATGAGGGAACCAAACCGTACAATTCACACCCTTGTCGACATCCTGGCCCTAGAGTTCCGCGGGCAAGTGAAGCAGGATCTGGGCGCGATAGGAGCTCCCCATACTCTCGGACCGATGGTTCACGGCTCCACTATAGTATCCTCGGACGCCAGATCAGGTCGACACGCTGTTCGAGAGTACACAGCATACTCTACGTGCTCAGGACAAAGCCATACTTGGCTGACGAATTAAATTTCGAAAGGGAGAGGAGCATCTCCGTGACGTATCCTCGAGTGCCACAATAACTGGCTCACGATCGCGCGCTGCGAGGGAGCGATGAGCCGCGCGAGAGTGAGCGGTTCTCCTTGACTCGTCGTCTCCATTCTACATCGCGTCGTTCCTTTCCGATTACTTAAACACCTCTCGTCGAGCTGTCCCGGCGGCAGCTGTGCGAGCCTCTCTCGCTCGAGATGAGGCCGCTGACAGCCGCGGAGCGCGCTGCTCCGTCCGCATCGTAATAACGCGTCGCGCGCTCGCAATATGCCGTAATCCGGCCGTTGTCACCGCCACCTCTGCGGCGATAAATTCCAATAAATTCGATTGTTGCGCCAGATAAGTGGCACACTCGCCGCCGCAAACGCCGCGTTAGTCTTTCTCTCGCGCCACGAGGGTATCGCTTTGCGCGCTCGAGCGCACGTGCAGCCGGCCACGACGACGCGACGCTTGGCTATTAACGGCGAGCGATTCCCGACACCCGCGGAGCGTGTCGCGTGCTTGGGTATTATCTGGGCACGTCCTACGGCTCCGATGCTGCAGGTATCATCAATCTCGCCCGCGCTCGCGATGTACTTACTCGACGCGCACAGCCGTGACGCGAGACGAGAAATTATTAGAGATGCGGCGAGAGTGCACTCTCCTACAATCCGCGGCGTGTTTCCAGCTCTGCGCGGATGACGGAGCGACGATTCGCCAGAGATCGAGATTGAATCTTTCGAGGCAATTAATTGCGCCTGCGTCTTACCCTATATCGGATTCTTAGAATCGTAGCTCACCGACGAGATGGATTTTCAATTGTTAATTTTCATCAATACATGGACTCGATTAATCGTTAGAGCGATGGGAATCCCACATTCCAGATTCGGTGATAAAAATGTTGCGCTGTCTTACGGCGAAAATTTCATCTTGGAAATGCATTATCAACAGTGCAAATCAATCTCCATGGTGAGTTATTCACGTGTCTCGAGAGCGTTCTTAAGCTAACGCGTCGATCACGATAGATTTCAAAATTCAATCAACCCTGATCGGTCAAGAACCCTCTGATGTGGAGTCAAAGTCGATGCACACAACTGAGTGACACGCTTGTCCAATTAGCATTCCGGTGAGTAGCTGTTTTTACGCTTGGGTGATCGCTGTTCTATGGGGCAAGGAACGGCTTGCGCTGAAGCTCAACGTACAAAGTGAACTTGCCAGCAATTATGAGCACCTAATTCTCACTCATATTATCCATTGAGCTTTTTATAAGTGAACATTTCACGCTTTTGAATGAATAAAGATAGCAAATTTTCCAGGCCACAGCAACTAATTAGTACTGTATTCTGTTATATATATTGGGAGTAAATTAATTACCGTGAGAGATCGACTAGCTGTCAGGAAGCATGATATTCACACGACTGTTTTGTCAAATTATGGAAATATCCTTCGAGATCTTATGGGGCCTAGACCAGAGCGGATGCCTTTGTTGGAAACTTTAGGGACTAAATTGAGCTCCTGATCAGTTAAGAATGATCGATTGACCAAGAGTTTGAAGGAATTAATTTCCTTGCCATATCAACAGTTTTCTGAGGATATCTGAGACAATGGAAAGAATCACCAATCGATCGAGCATCTCTACATTCATCGTAAGATTTAATTGAATCCTACGATGTAATGATGTAATTACCTATGACATCAGTTTCGACTCCATCATCTTCATGAAATCAATTTTGGATCGATGTACCAGAAAAAAACGCAGTAGTAAAATTGAATCTAACCTCTTCAAGGTCTCTTGAATGACCCAGAAGTCAAGAAAAACGAAGAAAACAAATGAGAAAATGACAGGTTGAATACTTGCAGGAATAACTGATTTCCTCTCGGCGTTCGAGTTGTTCACCGACCTCGACCCATGCTTGGCAAAGCACTCTTCTCCAATACTTAGAGGAAACAGTATTGTGAAATGACATTCTGTTATGAAATTGTTCTCATAGCAAAAATGTCATTTCATGAGGAAGCATCAAGAGTGCAGATTACATATTTTGACCTAATTCTGGGAACTTTGTTTTGGTGAGTGATGAAGGCATTTCAGAAGGTTTGATTCAGTGAATCTCCAGTTTCAGTTGAAGCAGTAAAGATTCACTCTGCCAGAGTTCGTTCCCATATCTCTAATATCTTGGTTGTACCACAGGACTAAATGCCAATGGGGTCACATACTTTGAAATATCTTCTTTCTTTACCAAAATCAAATAGTTTCCAAAGCTTGATCAAGATTTGTGATCTGCACATTTCGTGTTCCACTCGTGAATAAGATTCAATTATACTATACGTGCATATCAAAATATCGTGAATATATTGATATGAGAACGGTACTGGACTCATAGAAATCATAATAGGAAACATCGTTAGTTTTATAATATTTGCATGTTGTTTTCTTCCGTCAACGCAAGGAGTAATTTGGATCTCACTCATCCATAGAATCTGATCATCAATAAAAATTCATGAGGTTATCAATGCTAATTTTCCGGAAGATGAATGACTACTCATCTAATAATATCAGAATACATTTTTAATCTTTTTTGTGAAACATTGCATCATGACCACGGAGGTTGTTAAAGCTTCCCCCTGACAGGTTATTATTTGAAAGTGAATTCTCCGATAAGCTGAGCTTCAATTCTGCGCCATTTGCGAGTGACGTAATAATCTTTGAATCCTAGTATGATGGACCTTTGAAACTTCTAGCATCATCAGGAGAGAGGATTGAAGTATCAATTTGAGCGAGCTGTCTACCAAGAAAGAGTACAGTAGCATTGGATAGAACGTAAAATTCATTGAGCAATTTTTACAGAAGATGGAAAATCTTGTCAGGATTACCTTAGACGTTATATAACAGCGAGGATTTTGTTGGCCAAGTCTGAAATGAGCGTGTGAATCTTTCGGGGCCGGATCGGCACGCTCCTTGATGCAATTTGTCTACGGCAATTTCTTCAACGTGGTTTTGCGTCTTAAAGGCACCAAGGATGAATCCAGTCTTCTATGAGTTTTTATATCAAAGTACTTTTTGGAACGAAATTTAATTAATTCTACATGGCTTTACGTCTGATCCACGCTTTGTTTTGTTTCCATGTATAATTGAGTGCCAAACCTAATTAATCCTAAAAATCACTCTCCTAACATAGAGATCTTCTGGGAAATACAGTGCAATCAATCAGGATAAGCTCTTTTCTCAAAAATAACGCGAAAGAAACGAATTGGAAACTCTTGTGAATTTTTTATTCATTAGAATGAAATTTTGTTCGAATCTCATTGAACATTTGATAATTGTGAAGGATGGAATACATACACTAATAAAGATGAAATGCTAATAAACAAATGTAGCAAGTTTGATGTGAGTTAATGTTGAAGATACAACCTAAAATGACTAGATGCGTGGCTCAAAATCTTTTCTCTAAAATCAGAACGTAAAGTTTATTCCATGGACGAATGTAAGGTGATGATCGAATTGAGACTGGCAGACTGATGCGCATGGAAATAGAATTTAAGTGCGGAAAAAACTTGTTCTTGCAAAGGTTACATGCTTAGTCGATCGACTTGTGAATCGTCTTTTCAACGATGGTGTCACGCTCTTCATCCCTCTTCTTTCATGACTTTCTATAGGGCTTGCAGGATTGTTTGAGTTCTATTCCCCCACATTATCGCGTTTTTGAATTCAAGTCTCACTGGAAATTGACACGCTCGCGAGCGCAGGGATACCCAAAAATTCGGGTGGTGGCAACACCGATCAAGCTTGGATTTTTCAAGACAGAATGGGCCCATCATTATACAAAAACCATAGCGGAATTCGAGGTAAGCCTTCCAACTTCTAAATTAGCTTATTGGATAAAAACGAGTGAAATGCGTCCTGCGATAATCTTGGACTCGCTGTCGAACACCGACGAAATGGACTGGATGTTCCCATCACTCGATGCAGCTAGTGCGACTCGAAAGTCCCAGAACCTATACTCCCATCCATCAGCAAAAATTCAGCAACTCGAGTCGCTCCGCTACGAGAGGAGCCAAGAAATACTCGCGATCCTCGATTCGATTTGCGATCGCGTCGTTGCGGCCACGCCGCCGCCGCACGGCACCGCGGTACTTTCGATCTCTCTGCGATTTCGGCTGTGGGCCAGGCCGTCTCTGCCTCGCGTGTGCCGCCGGCACTTTCGCAAATCGAGCACGAGGGCCAGCGCGCGACGTGCGCTCGAGAGCGGGTGAAGGTGTTGCGCGACGAGGGGCACCTGTTGCGCGACGCCGTTGCAGTCACGTCGCGCAACGCGCGCGCTCTCGGGCCCCGCGGACTCCTCGGCGCAGCGCCATTGCAGGCCACGGCTCGAGCGCATCTGCCGCGTCTCGTCTGGCCTGGTCCCCAAGGTCGTTATCCTTTGGCCGCTCGCTGGCGGGCTCGCGATCCTCGCTCGGATCCCCGTGTGCAGCGCGCGAGCGCCGATCCATGCTACTGGGTCAGAGCGATGTGCAGCGCGCAGGGATTAGAGGCTGGCGCGATGACGCGCCACGTTCGCGCTGACTTATAATTATACGGACCGGAATCCGTATCCTTGTGCCTCGGCGGCGCAAGGAACGATGGCACCACTGCGACGAGGCGCGAGAAATTTCAACCCCAGCGAGACGAGCGTTTCGATATGTTTGACTACGGTTTGACGATGTTCGCGCGCGCCGAACCCGAACTCCCCGAGCGCTTGCTGTGTTCGTGTTCCTCAGGACTTTCTCCGAGTCTCGATGCTCGATTGTCATTTGACACTATTCAAATTCTATGGCTATTCAATAATCATGCGCATGGTCTTAGCTTCTTTGGAACTTTTGCCAATGCACGCAGTAAAATAGTCGCAAGCCTTTCGAGTTTGAGTAAATTACTCGGTTTTTTGGTGATTTTCTTGGCTAGCGTGGTAATTTTCACCTGCATTTTTTTCTCTCTATTCGATTTCCTGTAAAATTCTTCTGGAAGTCTGGCAAAAGTTACCATAATGCTCAATAATTTTTCTAGTATTGACAGCCTATGGCCCGATTTCGACTGGTGCATAATGCAAAATTTCAAGATTTCTCACAGACATCCCTGATACTTCCATTCCTAGCCATGTGTTCTAGATCATCGCAAGTGATAAATTACCAATAGATTCTTTTCACCCTTTGTCCGCAAGAGTGGCATTTTCATGCGGATTTTTGACTTTCACTCACAGATTGTCCAAAATATTATTCGATATGCAGCCGCGAAAGCTGGTTTTCGCAATCTCGTCATAATTCCGACTCTCGACTTCAATTCGGGCCGGAAAATATATTCAGTATGTGGAAACCAGTTTCTGTCCCCGTGCATCGAAATATATTACAGTAAAATGTGGATAACTCAAGTCTCATGGGACGCAAAATTCGCTTCGTATTCTGGAGGTTTTCAGTCTCAGATGCTTTTCAGTACAGAATGCTTTCACAAGGGAACCATGTTCTGCTCCGAGTTATCCAGATTCCACTATTTCGAAAGATTTCTCATCCCTTGGATCCTTTTACTCTTCCTCATTGATATTCAAAATACACTCATGAGAATGAATGCCACACTCCTCGGGTCATTAACGACCTGGAAAATGCACTATGGAACCCGGATATCGCATCCATGTGCGAGTGCGAGTGATTTATGTATCATTCGATTAAAATTACGTAAGTATATTGTATCGTCATTAACATGACCTGATATATTATTTTTACAAATGAGGAAAATTTCCAGAACTCGAGAGGTTTGAAATTCGCTCCCATGGAGAAAATGGTGTCTTGGCGCGAAAAACAGAGCTCGTCAAAACTGCTAATTTTTCTCAACAAGAGATAGAAAGAGTTGTGGTGACTGATGACAGACAATAGAAATGAGGATAGATTTGAGAATCGGATTTCAAAGAGCATACATCTAGAATAGGGAGTCCGGCCGAAGTTGTATGATACCTCGGTGCTGGAATTTTACGAAAATCTTTACGGCAAAACTTGGCTAAGCCGCGAGCGCCTTGGCCTCCGTCGCTCGTGTCGTCGAACAGGTTTTAGCCCAGACGAGGGGCAGCTTTTTCTGCCAGAGCTGCAAAATGAGAGAGTGGAAGAATGCTTCTCCGTGAAATCATTCCTGATGAATTTGTTTTCGAGAAGGCTGGGCGAGACTCGCCAGTAAAGAAAGTGAACATTGGGACCCGAGCGTTCCGACCACGCTCGGCAACCGGCTCCGAGCGATCCATCGTCCAATTGAGATTCCGCGCTGCGCCGCTGAACCCAAGGTCGGCGAAAGTCGCGACATGTGATAGCTCGAGTTATCCATGCGACGTGATGTCAGTTAAAGCTTGCATCCAGCTGTGACTGATTGAGAAACAGATCATTCCTCTCCCGAGTCATCGAATTTGCTCGTGCCTGAATCGGCTGCGTGTCCATAATATTAACATTACACAGCAAAATACCTATACTCAATCCCACTTGATTGAGCTCTGAACATCCAAAATTTGATCTATTCCTTCAAAGTGTTTGTATTTCGTTTCATGAGACATGACGCGAACGAGGCGCAATTTGTTCCAAAAGTGAGAAAGGAAATTTGCGAGTTCTTGTCCAACTCAAGTTGGACAAGAACTCGCTCTTGCTCTTCTACGGCATGTTTGTAATGAGCAAAAGAGGAAAAACTCTAATTCAATCCGTTCGGAGCTATGAAGACAGTTACCCGCCACATACTTGTGCATGAGAATAAGTAGATTACAGTACGACACCTGAAGAGATGGAGATGAGGTCATGGCGAGAATAATGGGAGTGGTGGATGATCGACGTTCTGATGTGCAAAGTCTTGAACTGTGATAGAAGTCTCTTCACTCATCGCTATGGTACTACTATTGATACAGCACCCTCGATAAATTTGTCAGCACCTTCTGAAAATTCTCTGATTCTCAATCTTGATCTCCCCAAATCATTAGCATAATTTCATTTTGTATTAAATTCAGATGGAGCTCGAATCAACGCACTCAACCCTATGGTTCGAAGAAAGTCAATCTTGATTAGGAGAAGATGAAGAATTTTCAGCGAAATGACTATTATCCAACTCGATTTAACGTGACTCACTTCCCTTGAAGTATCGGGGAAATTATTTGGCTTCATCACAATGTTTGATAGGCAGCATATATTTCAGAGTGTTACTAGCCATGGCTGCAGTTTAACTCTCACAGGTCGAACTTGAGGGAGAAAAGTAAATTTTTTCTATTTTATATCAATAATTGGCATCTTGCATTTTTTTGACCCTGTAAAGAAAAGGTTGGGCAAATTTGAGCAAATCTAGAGGAATATTGTGCAATCTAAAAAAATTTTCAACATTTTTTCCATCTTGTGCGAATAGTTTCAAAGTCGAGAAAGTTGAGAGTGATTCTCAGCAGTCGAGCGCCGCGTGACGTCATTTGGATACAATCGTCGGTAGCCGCCACAGTAAATTCATTATCTACCATGATTTTTTGTAATTGGCATGTTGAATGATTTCTCAAAAGTTCTTACTGATGGTAAAGATCAATTCGTACAGTGAATGGTTTTTTTTCGAATTTTTTCCGGTACACGTACGTGGATAAAATTGATTGTTCGAGTTGCAATTATTGGAGCTCACTTGTTCGGAAGATGAAAACAACTATAGCTATTAGCAAACTAACCGAATCAGCTTCCACGAAACCTTCTTCTAGTTTGTTGGCCATGACATCGACTTTTTCATCTCAAAAATTCGGAGATAGTTGCGAAAAATCATGTCAGATTATATGTTTACTGTAGCAGCGGTAGACGATTGTATCCAAATGACGTCACGCGGCGCTCGACCGCAACTTTCTCGACTTTGAAACTATTTGCACAAGATGAAAAAGTTTTGAGAACTTGGTTCCAATTGCACAATATTCCTCTGGATTCGCCTTAATTTACCAAACGTTCACTTTAAGGGGTCAGAAAAAATGCAAGATGCCAATTGTACGAAGGACGCTGATGAGATTGATTTTGTGTCAATGAGAACTCACGCCGGTGGAAATTTGTTTTGACGGGAGAATTGCTTTAAGCTCAAATGTCTGGTGCTTGGCCACGATCAATTTGCGAAATCGACCTTGCTACGGTACAATCGTAACAGCTGTGCGTTGCACCAACCCAGGAAACCCCAAGCGCGCCAAACAGGTTCTTTTACGAACGAGCGACGTGAACCACATGTATATATTTCTCACTGCATTATTGCGAACCGCGAATGGTGGAAGATTGTCAGCTCGGGGTTTGCGCGAGCTCGTTTTGGCAACAGAGTGATCCTATTACGTGAATGAGATTTTCGGAATTGGATAAAAAAGATCTTCGTGCCGTGGTCGAAGGACTACTGAGAAAAATGTATTGGCGGATATTGATCTACAGACATCATTTTCATGTTTTCAACTTCCCCTGGTGTCGCGATAGAAAAGTTCTGTAAATGAGATTCTCTATGCCGCCAGATTCAATGAAAGGATGCCATAGACCAGAGCGTAAAGCTCCACCTCAATACGCGGTATTTTTGCATTATTTTAAACGCGGTCTGGAGTATACGCAAGTTTTCTTCGATTAACTTGATGCAGTAGGGCAAGAAAGATTCTGGCTCGTTGCGCAAGTTCGCTCGGCGTCAAACTAACAGCATTGAGTAAAGTTATAGATTTTTTCCAAAATTCCGTGACTTGATACGAGTGTGCATAATTTCTTTGGCGTGAAAATACTCATTGAATAACAGATGCAACATACTATACACTGTTAAAAAAAATTCTTGGGGAAAACCTAGTCGGAACAGGGCGATCCCGTGCAATTGACTGGGAAATCACTACCGGGCTAGGTAAAGTACAGCGCGCGTTGTGAAATCCCTATGTTCCACATAGGTCGGCTTTTTATCCAGTGTTCAACACAGGGATTTCACAGTACGGGCGAGTGAATTCCCTGCAACGGCCTGGGTTTTCCCCGCGCGCGTTGTGAATTCACAGGCACGCGCTTGTATTATTCCCTCGCTGCAGGGCCGTGTTGTTTGAGGTTAAAAAACCGACGGTGCAGAGCAGTCGGATCTCTTCAAATTTTTTCAAACACTTATGCCTGATTCGGTCTGGATAGGACTCGGTTAGGAATTACGCAAACTATGATTGAAAAATGCGTATGGATACAGGTCCAATTTTTTGCACGAAACTTTAGCAAGTTCTTGACGCGAGCCTGGGAAAAGCCAAGCCGGTGCTGGGAGTTCACTAGCCGCACTGTGGAATCCCTGTGTTGAACACTGGATAAAAACCCGACCTATGTTCAACACTGGGTTTTCCCAACGAGATTTTTTAAGCGATACAAGACCGTCAACCTGAAATTACATTTATAGTCAATATACTTATGGACGATTCTAAACCAAAACGAAAAATAGCTTACTGTTTTTGATTTTGCAAGGGCGAGCTTCCAAGTTTTCCATAGAAAATGAAAGAAGGATGAATTTTCAAGCGAAATTTATCATGACATCCTCAAACCAATATATCGTATTATTTATTCAAGTAGATTCCATAATAACTGCGGGTCTGTTATGTTTCTTACTAATCAATTCGTATGAAATATGGGAATGTTACATTATGAATAGTAAAAGTTATCCACTTTTTTCGACCAAAATGGAATGTATAGTTGGAAAAAGTTCAAAAACCTTCGGAAAATCTGATTTTGGACCTATTGGCTTCATGAAGAAGAAAGATAGATAATTTATTCAACTGTGGACTCAGGGGTCTAATATAGTCAAAGCTACGTGCAATGCACCACTTTGCATAAATCTAAGACTAACCTCTCTGCATGAGGCGTTCTCTCAAGCTTGAATTGAACCATGACAGAATAGAAAACTCAAAACTAAAGGAAAAAAAATAATGAAAAGATAAAAATATAAATAGTTATAACGATTAGAGCTAATACGGAAATTGACAGAAACTAATGTTTCCATTCAGTTGATTGCTTGGCCCTATTAATTTACTGCAATCGGTTGCCTTATCAATACGGATTAGAGAATGGCACAGAAAGTGAATAACTGATATTAGACCAGGCCTCAAAACTACGCAATGGCACAAGAAAAGTAAAATGAAATTAATAATTGAATAATCATATAAATAACTGAATCATTGAAATTAGATCAGGCCGCAAACTACACAAGTAAATAACTGATATTAGACCAGGCCTCAAAACTACGCAATGGCACAAGAAAAGTAAAATGAAATTAATAATTGAATAATCATATAAATAACTGAATCGTTGAAATTAGATCAGGCCGCAAACTACACAAGGTACGAAGGGCTAGCTACACCCGCATCATTTTTGTTTATCACCCTCTAGCAAGTGCAAACACAAGACAGTCTTGAACGACGGACGAGGGTAACAGCGTCTCACAACATCAGGCAACCCATACTTCACGTGCTTGTTCTAGCCAGTTGCAGGATTTCCAGTATTTCTTGATAAAATTGTTTCTTCCAATCAGAAGAGAAGCTAATCAAACACTTACAATGTTCTATTTAGGGACAATAACGAAAGGGACGTATTTTTCATGGTATAGAATAGTTTCTGTGGAGGACAGAAAGTAACTCAAATTGTAAATTTGAGTTAAAGCTTGAATTGATTCACCTAAATGGAAACTGCACGAACTAAATATAACGTAGAAGTATCATGAGGAAAAGTAAGTATCAATGTCGTCTGATCGGAAACTACAAAATACGAGCCGAATCTGCAACGATACACGCGAATGATAGCGGCCTTCCAATTGATTTTCGTTAGAAAATTTGTTGCACGAATGTGCACAAATCGATGTCACTTTGAGGCGATTCCTTTCATTTATTGTATTATATGCTCCAATAGTAGTTCTCAGATCATCCAAAGCCACTTGCTATGGTCCGTCAAGTTGAAAACAATTGCACCGTAAAGTATCAAAACTACACGCTGTTGATATTAGATGTGGACAGTTCCGTTGCAGTTCGGAGACGAAGGCGCCTTCTACTGTCAGGAAAAATTATAACCACTCTGGCACTCACACCAAATCATGTGTAGGCATAAGAAAACGTGGTCCCTGCCATACCCAGTATAAAACTCGATTTGGCTCAAAACCATCTATATGTTCGGTTTTGGTTTGGAGCCGTCCGGACAAGATATACCTTGCCATTCATTGCCACAAGACAAGGATCATTCGGAAGAATTTTTCTTCCGTCATTGGATAATTTTCAAATAGTTTCTCATTGACCTACTTTAATTGAAATTGAAGAATTTTGTATAATGAAAAATTTTTAAGTTAATGTTGAGGAAACATGAGATGATCATGAGACCTTCTTATCACATGATTCTAGATGGCTCATTAAATTAATTCGTTACATGGGTAAATAAATTGAACGTTCGAACCAAGTCCTATTTGATCAACTGTGACTGCGATATCTTTTATATTATATAATTACTATCTCGCAAGTCTTTTTCAAAATTAGACGCGATTGTCGTTTATTGAACCACGCAAGAGGCTCGAGCCACACGTTTGTCAGAGTATTAGCGAAGTACTGGCGAGCGAGAAAGTCTCATATTTTGAGATTTTTCCAGAGTATTTCATGCATGAATGATAGATAATTCTTTGCATTCTGCGAATACGATTATAAATATTTTATGGCCGCAAAAAGTCTCCGGAAAACATTAATTCCATATTCAATCCAGATTGTTAGACCAAATAGATTTTATTCGTTTCCTCTCAATTTTTCATCAAAGTATTGAGCAAAGTTTCGACGCATATTTGATCTTCCAAGCCACAGGCTCGATATTTTAGGCTTTAGCGGAAAAATGAATCGTTTATCTGTTAACCGACAGGTAATCAATGTTTTTCCAAAAATATATGATCCGCACTAATGCCTCGCATCAGACGTGACACTTTACTGTCAATTCAATTTGACAAAAGTTCTGAATGGTAATAATTCATAGTCGGAAAAGAGGACCAATCGAGCGAGAATGTAATCATACTTTTTGAAAATTTGGGAATCGTTCATCAAGATATCGATTGAATAAAATCGTTATATACACTGTACATCTTCTGTTATACTCAGTTAGTGAACTGAAAAAAGAAATCTAGACCCGATATCGAATTGATCATTCGAATATAAACGTAACTATTCAGACCGTGAATAAATTTACTTAATCATTACTCCAATCGATCATCTATCGAATGAGTCTTAGTCACTGATTTCATTAATTTTATTGCCATGTATTCTGGAAACGTGTAATACTCTATTGATTCATTTAAAAGGTCCCAATAGTTCAGGAAATAATTGACGTACTCACAGTGAATAGGACTCCCAAGAATCAAATTTTATTGAACACAAGTCATTCGATATTAGGAACCACTCTCTCGGGCGTAGAGGTACTGGGAGAGGAATTTATCAGCACAATCTTTGTTGGAATGGGCGTATTCGGAGAGTATTTACAAAATTGGATTATCTCGAAATATAGGTCTTCTGTAAATCCGACAAGAGTTTTTCGTCAAATTTTTTCTGCTGGATCTGCAGGCTGTCGCAATTTATACTGTCTGACGAAGCACACGAAGACTTGAGAGAACCAACTTGATTTCGCGGCCGGTTTCAAGCCGCAAATTTGAGAGTCTGAGAGTTCAACCTGGCTATGGAGCAAGCATCAGCAGTCAGACCGTCAAATCGATCGGGGGGTATTGGAATCGGGTCAGTTGCGATGCCGAATAGAATCCCACAGAGCTCGGTCGAAAGTACGTCGAAGTAGAGCCTATCGCGAGTGCGCTATGCAGGATCAGGGCATCGCGACGGCAAAAGAGTTTCGGGAGCTATACGTGGATCAATCGTACTCACCGGGGCCAGGCGTTGTCGCGCGTGCTCGTCATCCTCGCCGATTATCGCTGGGTCCCTGTTTCAGTTTTCAAAAGAGCACTTTCTCGAGCGCGCGCCTCGGCAGCGCGTTATTTACCACTGACGCCGGCACCGCTGTCTACCTGCACGTCGTCGACGATGTACCGTGGCGGCCCGTTGCGCGCGAAATTTGAAAATGCGTCGGTCGCTCCGGCCTGCGGTCTTTGGAGCGCGCGGCTGCTGCTTGTCTACTCGGGTTCGGCGACCATGCTCGATTCTGCGGATCGAAATGTGCGCTCGCGGGTCGGTGCAAGGCTGGCTTTCGCGCTGCCGAAAGAGCCGAGTGTGCAGGTGAACGCGCCGCGCACGGCCAACTATCGCGCGCAGCAACTCTCGCTCTCGCTTCTCCCTCGGCCGGTGGCTCGCGAGAGAGTGAAAGAGATTCCGGCGTCGCGAGCGGGCCCTCTTCACTAAGGCGATGGCGGCGGCGCTGGCTGAGAGACGGGCAGGTATAGGATCTATACCAGCTCGTGGATCGTTTGCAGCTGGGGAATGGGTTTGATGCGCGAAGGTGGGCTCGCTCGCGCGCTCACGATTTTCGGCGCTCCGATCGGTACGCGCTGGATCGGGAGGGGACGTGGGCTGCTCGCTCACAGCCACCGACCGGATTTGCCTAATTAATCCGATATATCTCGCGGGCGATTTGGGCACACGATGTTGCGCGATCGCGGGTCAGGACGTGCAACGATTGGCTCGTTTCGTCCGCCCGATCCGGAAGCACGATTTCGCCGCGATACGATGTACGAGGGCACGGGGGCAGTCCCATCGCACCTCTGTGTATCGAAGAGCGACGCAGTTTGCTCGCGATGCCCGATCTAGAGCCGACCGATACGAGGATCGATTGCACTCTGCCAAGAGAGAGCGAGCGCAAGTGAGCCCGTGTGTCGCAAATTGGCTCGGTTGCGCCGCTCGCAATTTGCTCGTGCACGCGCGCTGCAGCAACAAGCGCGGCGCGCTCGGATATGGGGGCTCCCCGCCCCGCGAAATCGTTATGAAATCGCGAACGAGAACAATCGGTCGCCCTGCCGCGCTGTTTCGTAATATTCAAAAACTCTCGTGGCACCATTGCGCTTAGAAGAGCCCTGTAGTTATAACTAGGCTGTGCCAGGACTACCTCGTCGCGTGAAGCCCCTTTGACTGCACAATGTCCCGCAGGTCCATTCTACCTCACTCGAAAAGTTAGAGTGGAGTCACTTTGCTCAAACATGATGAGGGGATCCTGGGACCCGTCGGTCATACTATGAACATCTATGACTGGAATCAGTATCTCATAGGTTGTGATTGATCGTCGTGAGAATTCAAATATTTTTCGTAAGGTAAGTGTACCCAACTTGCCTACACATGCCGATTCCAAGAACGCGCATTCCCCGTCCTTGCCACGGATTTTTTTCGTGCTTGTTACATTAGAAATAGAGGAATTATATGAGCTGGATTGTTCTAGAACGGTTTTGGTATTTGCTAGCTCGATGTGAGTAGTTTTTTGCAGTTTTTGCAATTGCGCGGATAAGAATGCATTTTCACTGAGAAGATTGGCAAAAATGTTGCACTCGATCAATCTTAACGTTTCTCAGCTCATTTGATCTCTCATTCTGGGACCTTCAGAGCTCTTTTTTGAAATCCCAAAATTCCGATTTGGGCCATTTTTACGAGCGAAATACAAAAACAAGTCAAAGAGGGGAGGAGGGGGTGTACTCAACTTGCATATAAACAGGTTATCCCGACTATTTGCATACCAATATTTTGCTGCCCATCCAAGTCGTGTTCAGTACGATGAAATATGATGCACAAAGCGGTTTGGAACGATTAAAAACTGTAAGTGCGCTCTTCAGAACCATAATAGTGTTTTTGGTAATTTTTGCAGCTATTGCTAAATCTCGGACTGAATGCTTTCTCAACAAAAATCGCCGCAAAAATTTTCCTCTCAACCAAGCGCATTGAATTCCCCAATGAATGCATTTTAAATGTCTCTTCGATAGCTACTCGATTTTCGATTCGGAAACGGATCTTTTGAGCTGATCCATCACTGATTCAAGTAATTTGAAAAATCTCGGCATAACGTGGACCAGCTGGCTTTTCGGAAATCCACTATTGCCCAATAACGATACAAAAACTTCCAAAGTCGTACGAACGCATTTGAAAATTCTCCATGGGAAATCTATGACAACCCATCTCATACAACTCGGTAAGCCTGTGACCATGTATGAATTGGCGGTGTTCTCCGTTTACACGAAGCGGCTTATTTTTGAATTCACTCTCGGTCTCGCGTCTCCTTACCGTGGCTCACGCACATGGAGTCGCGTGTAACGACGATACAGGGGCCGCGGCGAAAGCGCGCCAGTAGGCCGTATATGTGTGCATTGCAGTTAATACCCACGTATCCGCACGTATCGCGATGTGCACACAGCAGCTCGCCTCGCGCGCGCTCGTCCGGGCTCTCGCGTATAGAATTGCGGAAGGAAGACTTGCACAGAGGACCGGTCGCTTATGCGCGTGCTCTGGGCGTCGCGCTTTTCGCACTCTCTCCTCGTTCAACTGTCCTTCCGATGAAGAGCACTTGTTGCACAAGGCATAACGAGATTCGCGAGAACTGAAGGATCAACATAACGCCATCGAGAACGAAGCTAGAAAGATCCGCGAAATCCACCTGCCATCGAGGCAGATCTTGGATCAAATCCAATTTCTTTTACGGCAAAAAGAAAGTTTCTTTGAAAGACTCGTGCAAAATTCATGGTGGACAAGATTTGTGGTTTGTAGAATGCTCTCCTGCGATTTTGAAACATATGGAGAATTGTCGGGAAGATCTATTTCAATATGGGGTCTCCACGATCAACGATAGCAATCGAAGGGATCATTCGATCTGGCAGGCTCGGCAAACAGATTGTTACAAGCAGATTCATCGATAACAAGAGTAAAATTCACGTATTAATCAGTTTACTTCGATGGAGCACACCGGGGGGTTGCGTTTTTCTTTTTCTGTGTGCGTGGGATTCTCGTTGTACGGGAAATAACCTTGTGGGGAGCCCAAGCTCTCGGTACAATAGAGCACAGTGCGGTGACGCACCCGACGGAGCGCTCAGTTGGCACAGGTGAATGTATTCAGTTTAACTACCGCTAGCCACTTCCTAATTGTACCCACTGGGCCCCTCATAGGATGTGGGACAGGGCTAGACCCTGCCAGCGCGTCCACCGAGGGATGAATCGGACAAATCCCAGCCGCTATCGTCGTAGGATAATCCAACCATTATCCAGCTATGTTTCACGCGTCCCATGCCCGACCGCCAAATTGGACCACTGAGCGGCGCCCACTCGGTGCAAGCGGCCGCCTCTGAACGTAGAGTCAGGGTTCATCCGACCGGGGTCAAGGGCGCACAGAAGCCATGCCGGAGTACTCCTACTCCCTTTGTCTGGCAACCACCTCTCATCGCCCTCAGTTGGCTCAGTATACATGCGGTTCGTTTAAGCCCGGATCCTCGACTCGCGGCTCTGTCCAGTGGGTCCCCCATGGACCCCATGGTCCGTGGGTCAGAGATACGCTTTACTGGAGCGTTGGCCCAGAAACAATCGGGACAAGCTCAATTCCCAATGATCCACTCCTCAAAAACCAACTACCGTGGTGGTCCACCCGTCGGCGAGGGGCAGTCGCCTGTCATTCGACCTACGGCCGCCTCCTGCCACGGAATCGGGACTGAGCAGCGGGCGCGTGACTCCAGGAAGTTCCTCCTCTTGCGGTGGAACGAGTACGTGGGGATGTGCCTCGAGTACAGTCAAATGTTCCCGAGCCCCGCCTCCATCCGCTCCGTTGAGCTGCGAGTTATCAGGCTCCCAGGAGCTGAAGGTCTCACTTGCAATTTTAAGCTGGGTTTCGACGCACTCGCGTGCGCCTTCGTCCACCCCATTTAGCTGGGCCCGGAAGATCGTCACTTTCCAGGGGCCGAGCCCCTCGTCTCACTTGCGCTCTGACCATCAATGTAAGTTAGATAGAAGATTCTGAACCAGGAAAGTTCCGGCTATCTGGGAGTATACATCGTCCGGTGCCGATGGTGGCCACGACTTATCCTCATTTCCCCTCGACTGGAGTGCTGGCAAGGCAAATCCACTCCTCATAATTCACGGGGAATATTCGGATAGAGACCGAAGGTCATCGTCACAGGCTGCATTTCCTTGTTCACGCATCTTCTTTAGCATGACTCCTACCATTCTGTTTATACTAAAGCTGGGATTTATGGTCGGCACTCAGCCTAAGTAAGTCACTCAAGTGAGCGAACCAAGTGAAGCCTAGGTTCACCCTTAGTTTTCAACGTGGTAGACTTTTGACATGCTCTAATGTTCTTTCGCGCTTGATGAGCTGGACTCTATTCTTTGCGATTTCAGACCTTCATGTAGATTCGTATTTTGGCATTCTCTTCCAAACAAAAGATGCCAACATTTTTTAAATGATTTTTTTTGAAGTATCGCAAAATTATGTACCCGAAATCCATCACTGAAGGAGCCAAAATGTTCATTTTTGATGATATTCCTACAGATTGAGCTTCGACTGCTTGCCTCTTTATCATGATGGAATCGTTTTGGAAGTGATCGTCGTAACATTTGATACAGATTTTTTGGAAACTGTAAAATTTCTCATTTGCCTAACCTGTAAAAGTAACTCCATTGGGAATTTTTTCAGGGCAATGTGTGCACTTCAAACTTATCAATATCCGTTCATGCTGATTCTCAAATAGTTGACGTTTGTGGATATAATCTTTCCATGTCATTTTTCCAGAGGATTTTCGAGAAGAAAATGATTTTTGTGGCATGTATCAAAGGTCTACCACGTTGGCAAGAGTGTCACGCCATTACGCGTTGGTAACTAAGGGTTAAAATACCTTCCCACAGAATGATGTCAAAACACGCCCTAACCTTCACTGAGATCATTCACTTAAGTGATTTACTTAGGCTTAGTGACGACTATAAATCCCAGCCTTAGCTTGGGATCCTCGAACCGCGGAGGATTGGGTACGTCGTGTCTACCGGGAGTGAGAAGGTTGTGTCGGTGTTACGGCACCTTCGAATCTAGAATATCCAGCCCTGTATAATCATAAACAATTAATCAATTCACATCATGGTATCCTAGCACCATGTTGTGAATTGGTGGACTCCGTGAGATGTGGAGATAGCTCTTTATAAGGGTGTCAGCACCCCTGGACACGTTAAAATCCGTATAAATAGGTATACTCACAATGCCATTGTCGTATACGGTAGTTCGAAGACGCTTGAACGCGGGATTTTTGTGAATTAGATACTATCTTTTAGTACGCCAAAATAACGATCCCTGAGCTTCCACCCAGAAACCTCGCCCAGAAAGTCGGGCAACCTCATGATCAACTATAACGACGCAGCGCAAGTTGTTTTTTAGGTTTCACTGAAATATGTAATTCCAAACCAAAGCAGCCCCAGATGATGGTACCATAATGCGTGGTACCCGTACAACTATCTCCATCTTCTCATTTCTCCACCCAAAGACAACCGTAATTCGGTAACGATGGAACGAGTCAAATGATCGATAGTCTACGATTCATTGAGATTTTCTTAAACTGCAACATTCGAGTCAAATATTTTCCGCCGAGGATTGTTGATTTGATTTTTGAAATTTCCTCGAGTATGAAATCCTGAATGAGCGCATACTTCCACGAGGGATCCCAGCATGAGAAAAGATGAAGCGCAGTCCGGAGCAAGCATTATATTGGAAATGGCCGCTGAAGCAACCGAACAGGAACAGGTTCGAAGGCGAAGGAGAAGAAAGGTTAAGGAATAAAATCTGCTAAAGTACAATCACGTGTTGACTTGCGACAGGAATGAGGAGCGATTAACGCTAACTAATACGTGCACTACACCCGTGGTTCTCTGCTATTTTTCCTGAACTCGTGCGATTCACTTTTCATTTTCGTTGCGAGTCAGCTCGTGATGCATACCCGCAGGACGATGCTCAAGTGCGCGGAACATTGACGCTCGCAGGTCTGACCAACGCTGTCTTTTTCCACTTGATTCAGGGTTGTGCATCGGGGGCGCGTGACCAGTGGCTCATCGGCGGTGGCACATCACCTCGAAGTTGCGACTTGTCATGTTACTCGGCGAGCCTTTTTCTTTCTTTCGTTCTCTACTATTCTCTCGATCCATCTTGCTCGCGATGTTCCTAGTACCGTGAAGCCAGCAAAAAGACTTCGTGAACCAGTAAATGATCAAAACTTTATTCAACCTGAGCTGAACCGACCAATCTGGAAATACCATCCTTTCAAATTGGTCACCTTCCCATGTAACGCAAATAATTCTTGAACACTCGAACACGGACTCTCCATTTTGGCACTCGGGAGTAATTCGAGGCTGAATTCATCAGTTCAAGCCATTGAGAACTTGCGAAAACTAATTTCCAATCCTCGTTCAGTCTAAATACACTCTGTCCCGAGCGAAGAACTGAAAAATGCTAATAAAGGGGGAGCACACAGAATCCCAACTATCCTCCCATCCCAAGTGATCAAGGAGATGATGCAGGAGTGATCATCAACATTTTGCACTCCTGCACAGAGAAGAGGTTAAGTTTCTAATTTAGGACTGAGCAATCATTGCAGCAAGTGGATAATTGTTTTAGTCCGTCGGCTAGTTGTAAGCGGCTACCTGTATACGGTACTATAACTTGTTTCGTAATTCAGCTGTGGTGTGAGCGTTTCTTCACTACTCAAAGCCGGGTTTTCGTTTTGCGTATACCTATAGGTATATCTTAAAGCGTGTCAAAAATGCCTGATTTGACCCTCGCGGGAAATCGTACCGAGTCAGGCGGTTTTTGTGCCAGGTTGGGCCTTGTTGGACTCTCTCTATGGAGACGCCCTCACACACCATGTCCTTCTCCATTGCAAACATGCAGCTGAGGACTCTTGCATCGGCGCAACTTTGTAAGCTCATCGCTAACCCTCATTTGGCTCGCATCACGTGCGGCGAGGGCATGCGTTGTTACGCGTATCACGCTAGAGTATGCATGGTTTTTGAAAGGAGTTGCACCTCCGAGCGGGTCATCTGCGGTCTACGTACACTCGCTACCGTCACTGGAACCCTGCCAAGCAAATTCGAAATCGCAATTCTGTTCGACCCGAGAACCCATCGGCATAAGTGCAAACCTCACTCATCTGCCTCGATGCAACCTGACCACGAGTCTCGGTTGTGTGATTGCATGTGGAAAACCACGGCCATGTACCAGTGCATACCACTGACAAAATGATGAGAGCGCCGATGGTTTCGCAATAGTACGGATGAATCCGCTACGCCATCGGCTCGTACCCTCAAGAGCTGACCCCTATCGTGTACTAGCCCGATAGTTCATCGCGAAGAATAAATTATTATCAGGGACTGCAAGGCGATGAGAATCTGAGGATGAGACAGGCAGTGGTGATGAGATAGCAAAGCTGGCACACGGTCGAGTAACGTACTAGCGAAATGGTTCTAGCCAAAAGCAGACTCTTACCATGGATGATTCACTCATCGGATCGCGGAATTGGTACACAAGGAATAATGCTCACAGAAATTATCTCAGTATGCGTACATTTCTGCATAGTGCTCAAACGCAAAACAGCCAAAAGGTACCTTTAAAGAACCAAGAGTTTCTACTCTGTAATCACTCATTGGCTTCACTTTTTGGTAATCGGAATCCGCGTCAATTCTGAGCTACTTCTGCATGGTCGTTGGACTGATTTTGTGGGACTACAGTAAAAACTCCCTCACTCGAAATTCTCTGCCTCGAGAAACTTCTTAACTTAAGTGTATCACACAATCTCACTAACTTGAGAAAATAGATGATGAAGAGAAAACCCTTTGGTTCTGAATCGAATCAATCTATACATGAACCTTCTAAATCGAGAATCATGTTAATTTATGCCGAAAATTTGAAGCAAAAACTTTTCTAATACAACTTTTATCACGTCTCAAATCTATTGTCATCATTTTACCAGTTAGTCGTAGACTGTTGCAATGGCTCAATCAAAGTAAAAATGCTAGGCTCTGGCCACTTCAAACAAAATCAAAATCATTGAAGAAGTAACATCAACGTCTTCTCCTAATTTGGGATCTCAAATGGTACATCATCTACAATGCTCAGAGGAGCACATAGCAGCTTGAGGAGGCTGCTTGTTTTCGTGAGCGTGAAGAGAGAATTACGATTCCCTCATGTTAGTGTAGCAACTCTGAAGAGTCTCAAACAGTATCGGTGTGAAAGTGTCGATTATTTTGAACTTAGAGAGGCGTGAAAGATTAAAACAGTTGGTGAAACCGTTGGGTCACAATGAATTATGTGCTAGTCTCGCCCGGCTGAGGAAAATTAATTCGGGGCATGAGATCGTGTTCAAAAGGTCTTGTGGCCAGAGAGTTAGTGCCAAGGGAGATGTATGTGATGATTAGAACGCTTGATTATCTCGATAGTCACAAATTGGTAGAAACTCGAAGACGTATGAATTGTGTACGAATACTTCATAAATTCTTACAAATCATCAGATGAGTAGATGTTACAGTCTTTGACAAATTTCTCAGTTTCAGCAGATCATTGTAGAAAGAGGGAAACACAGCAAGGAGAAACTTGCTACTCTGCTTGCAGCGGATGTATCAAAAACTGAGAAACACAACTCTCCTGTAATAGGTAAATTCGTCAAGTCTCACCGGTTCAAAGTGGAGGAATCCTCGCTTGGATCTTATCGAGCAAATGAGAATGTTTGGATGGATACTTTTTTTCTTAATTGAATGGCTAGTTGATTCAAACGAACCTCGCCGGAGGAATAGCGCAGGATTTTATCGAAGGACTCTTTCAATTAAACAGTGCATTAGCCTCTTAGACGTCAAACTTTCGGATGGATCGAAGCTATCCTGCTTCGCAAATGACGCAGCCCTGGTGGTCGTTGCACCCTCTGCTTGAAGGCTTCAATACATTGCGAACGAAGTGCTCTACTGCGTTAGAGAATGGTTTCTGGACCACAACCTGCAGCTGGCGAAGCTCCAATGCGAGGCCATTCTCTTCACAAGGAGGCAGACCTTCGCGCCGCCCGTATTCACCGTCAACTGACATGTGATCCCCTAAAAGGGGACCTCAAATATTTCGGACTACGGTTCGACTGCATCTGAAGATACAAAGATCAAAATGAAAGTACAGAGAGGGTGGGAACCGCGCTTCAACACCTGATGTCCAACATCGGCGGGGCCAAGCGAATTACGAGGACTTTGCTAAATGCAGTACACGGAGAGAAGTTTACCAGCTTAAAAACGTCGCATGCCCCGGAAACTGCTCGACGTCCCTGGGATTTTGTTGCCCGGACAACATTTGACGGTGCGCTGCACACTTTTTCTGGAGCTCTGCACATTTCTCGGGCGTGCCGCACATTTTTTGAGCGCGCCAAAATTTTTGCGAGCCGGACTGCGATTTGTCCCGCTGGCCCGCGATTTGCCGGGCGCTCCGCGCTAAACTTTGGCGGGTCACGAAATTTGTTGTTTAGGGACTTATGGAGGTCAAATGATCTGTTGATATTCTCAGTAATTAATGCATTGGTTGAAAACATACTCAACCATTCTTGCCGTCTGGATAGAGCTCGAAAGAGCAGGTGCCGAGACGTAAAACTAAGAACTTAACATACTCAACCACTCCTGCTCATCGTATTATTTTATGAGATTATTCACGAAATAGACTGCTCTTTTGACTGTTTTCATAAAGTCGGGCCCACCGCAGCAACAACGAGTTTCATGAATAAATTGTGACGAGGTCTCCCCCAGTTATATGCGACATAAGACTCTTCCGATCAACAAATCATGTGACCCTTGAAAGGTTATACGTCCGAAACAACAAGTTGCGTGACCCACCACAGTTTGGCGCGGAGTGCCCGGCAAATCCCGGGCCAGCGGGACAAATCGCAGTCCGGCTCGCAAAAGTTGTGGCGCGCCCGAGAATCGTGCGGCGTGCCCGAAAAATGCGCGGCGCGACCGTCGGATGTCGTCCGGGCAACGGAATCCCAGGGATATTACACGATTTTTCCGGTGCATGCGACGTTTCAAAGCTGGTAAACTTCTCTCCGTGTAAGTACGTCCATCGTGCTTTACAGAGCAGCCATATGGGGAAAGGTAGCCAAAGGATCCTAGGTGATTGCGATGATGGACCCAATATCGCTACATCAAGTCTTTGCTCTCTCCGTGTAAATCAGCAAGAACCCCTGATCTTTCAGTGGAAAGTGGTTGAATCTGAACTGAATGTTACTAGTGCATATACACTGACAGATCAGTGCATGCGCACTGATTCTTTCTGTGAGTCTACTGAAGATTCAGTGACTCTTGTGACTCGGGGAAGCTCAGGTCACTGAAGTTTCAGTGGACTCACTAAAGACTTCAGTGCATATGTACTGATTTTATCTGTGGGCCCACTGAAGATTCAGTGACTCTTGTGACTCGGATTAGCCCAGGTCACTAAAGATTCAGGAGTCTCACTAAAGACTTCACTCGGTGTTCATATCCACTGAAGTCTTCAGTGAGTCCACTGTAACTCACAAGGGGGTACGACACCCTTCGGGTCACCAAATCTGACCAAAATTTTTCTACAGGCTTGTACTACCTAGAATATGAAGAATCCCAAGTATTGCTGACAAATGCGCACTCTGGACAGAGTTAGAAAATAGTCAAGTATCCCATTTTTCATGAGTTTTGGCTATTTTCACCCATAATAGGCTTCTATTGTATCATCAGTTGATCTCGATCGACCAAACTCTCCATTGGTGTTGCTAACCCTTCTTCACATTTGGAGTACATGAAATCTGAACAATCCAGAGCTAGAGGATATTGCCTCCAATACCTCTGTCCAGCGATCATCTCG
>JAPYYZ010001708.1:0-24709 GCA_030522705.1 Eretmocerus eremicus | reverse complement strand
GCGCCCGATCACCATTTTTTCGCCTGACCCAGAAACGCCCCCCACTGTGCCAGATGTATTTAAAGCCCAAATCCCGTGCCAGTGACCTCAAGCGTATGAGAGAGAGAGAGAGAGAGAGGAGGAGAGGGAGCAAAAGGGGGAGAAACAGACCGACTGACGGGCAGACAGGGAGAGAGCTCAGCAAACAGGTCGACGTGCGCCTAGAGCAGGAGCCTTATCCTGTCCTTCGGAGCCATCTCTCAGGCGCTCTAGACTGAGATAGGAACATATGCGAGGTAATGCACAACCGCGGCCTCTTACCCAAGAACAAAGAGAAGGAACTCCATGGTTCCATCCCGAACGAGCTGAATGCTCACTCCTCAGGGTTCTCCGTCTCGCTTCACGGGAATATTAGAGAGTCAATGGACGAAATCGATACGGCCTCAGAGGAGGGCTTTGAGTTCAAGCCCACAAATTCTCATGAAGTAGTCCTTGCTATCAAACATTCCTCCTTTCAGGCCCGTGGAGCAGACGAAGTTCCACGGAATGTTATCGCGGAGGCATCGCCGGATTTGAGTGGTCTAACCGTACATTTTCCCATTCCCTTTCTCGCTCACGGCGTTTTTTCCGAAACTTGGAAGTGAGTACAGCTGCGTACATTGAAGACGACCGCAACACCACCAGGGGTCTTGGACTTTCGTCCTATTGCACTGCTGTGCTTCCTGTCTAAGGTTGTGGAGGGAATTGCCAATGGTCGAATCACGGGATTCTTGGAGGGTAGTGGCTGGCTAGATTGCTTCCAGACTGGTTTCGAGCAGCATCACTACACTCTCCACTCTCTACTGTACGATCTGATCCGCCTCAATGCTGCTTCCCCGCATTGACTGGGGACGGATTGCCAATCCGATTTGATGCTGCAGATTGGCATTGACCATGCTTAGAACAATCCGGATCAATGCCATTCAATCCGCCTCAATGCCGGAGATCGGCATTGAATTCGAGTTGACGGCCACACCGATCCGCCTCAGTGCTGTTTATCGGCATTAAATGAGAATGAATTGCGAATCCGGTTTAATGCTAAAGTTTGGCGTTCACCAGAGTCAATGCGATCTGAATCAACGTAATTCGATCCACCTCGATGCTGAGAATCGGCATTGAATCCGGAATACTGGACGATCCCATCCGCCTCAATGCTGATTTTTGGCAATGAATGGAGACGGATTGCCAATCCGATTGAATGCTCCAAATCGGCATTAACCAAGCTCAATCCGATCCAGATCAACGCCATGCAATCCGCTTCAACGCCGAGAATCGGCATTGAATCCAGATTACTGGACGACCCCATCCGCCTCAATGCTGGTTTTCGGCATCGACTAGGAACGAATTGCCAACCCGATTCGATGCGGCCAACCGGCATTGACCATGCTCAGTCCAATCCGGATCAATGCCATCTCATCCGCTTCAATGCCGAGAATTAGCATTGAATTTGAGTTGACGCACACTCCGATCCGCCTCAGTGCTGTTCATCGGAATTGAATGGAGACGGCTTGCCAATCTGATCCAATGCTGCGGATTGACGTTGACCATACTCCGTCCAATCCAGAACAATGTCATCCAGTCCGCCTCAATTTTGAAAATCAGCATAGAATTCGGGATAATGGACGATCCAATGCTGTTTATCGGCATCGACTATGCTCGATGCGATGTAGATCGATGCAATTCGATCCACCTCAATGGTGAGAATCGGCAATGAATCCGGGATGATGGACGATCCTATCCGGCTCAATGCTCTTTATCGGCACTGAATGGGGATGGATTGCCCATCCGGTTCAATGCTGCGAGTCGGCATTGACGGAGCTTAATCAGGTCCGGATCGGTACCATCCAATCGACCTCAATGCTAGGAATTGGCATTGAATCCGGAATACTGGACGATGCGATCTGGCTGAATGCTGCTTATCGACATTGAATGGGGACAGATCGCTGATCCGGATCAATGCTGCAAATTAGCACTGACCATATTCGATCCAATCCGGATCGATGCCATTCAAAACCGCCTCAATGCCAAGAATTGGCGTTGAATTCAAGATGATGGACCATGCGATCCGCCTCGGAGCTGATTATCGGCATTGTTTGGAGATTGATTGCAAATCCGGTTCAATGCTGTGAATCGGCATCGACGACGCTCGATGCAATCCGGATCGATGCAATTCAATCCCCCTCAACGCTGAGGATCGGTATTGAATCGGGAATACTGGACGATGCAATCCGGGTGAACGCTGTTCATCGGCTTTGAATGGAGACGAATGGTCAATCCGATCCAATGCTGCGAACCGGCATTGACCATCTCTAGTCCGATCCGGATCAATGCCATCTCACCCGCCTCAATGCCAGAAATTGGCATTGAATTCGAGATGATGGACGATCCAATACGCCACAATGCTGACCATCGGCATTGAATGCAGATGAGTCCCGAATCCGGTTCAATGCTGGAGTTCGGCGTGAACCATGCTCAACGAGATCCGGAACGATTCGATCCGCCTCAATGCTGAGGATCGGCCTTGAATCTGGGATACTGGACGATCCAATCTGCCTCAATGCTGTTCATTGGCATCGACTGGGGACAATTGCGAATCTGATTCAGTGCTGCAAATCGATATTAACCAGGTTCAATCAGATCCAGATCAATGGCATCCATTTCGTCTCAATGCCGGAAATCGGCATTCAATCGCGAGTACTGGACAATCCGATCCGCCTGAATGCTGTTTATCGACATCGAATGGGGACGGATCGCTAGTCCGGACCAATGCTGCAAATTGGCATTGACCATGTTCATTCCCATCCGGATCCATAATATTCAGTCCGCCTCAATGCCCAGATTCGGCATTGAATTCGAGTTGACGGACACTCCGATCCGCCTCAATGCTGTTTATCGGCATTGAATCCGGGGAACGGGACGATACAATCCACCTTGATGCTCATTCGTGGCGATGACTGGAGACAGATGGCCGATCCAATTCAATACTGCAACTCGGCATCGACCATGCTCAGTCCGAACCGGATCAATGTGATCCAATCCGCCTCAATGCCAAAAATCGGCATTGAAATCGAGTTGACGAACACTCCGATCCGCCTCAGTGCTGTTCATCTGCATTGAATGGGAATGAATTGTGAATCTGGTTCAATGCTGTAGGTCGGCGTTGACCATGCTCGATGCGATCCGGATCGAGGGAATTCAATCCGCCTCAATGCTGGCAATGAGGACTGAATCTGGGATACTGAACGATCCCATAGGCCTCGATGCTGTTCATCGGCATTGACTGGGGACGGATTGCGAATCCGATTCGATGCTGTCCAT
This sequence comes from Eretmocerus eremicus, assembly GCA_030522705.1. Classification (NCBI taxonomy): domain Eukaryota; kingdom Metazoa; phylum Arthropoda; class Insecta; order Hymenoptera; family Aphelinidae; genus Eretmocerus; species Eretmocerus eremicus. Next base: position 21,373 of record JAPYYZ010001708.1, on the reverse strand, counting down.
CGGCATTGACCATGCTCGATGCAATCTAGATCGATGCGTTTCAATCCGCCTCAATGCCAGAAATCGGCATTGAATCCGGAATACTGGGAGATCCGATCCGCCCCAATGCTATTCATTGACATTGGATGGGGACGGATTGCTAATCCGGACCGATGCTGGGGATTGGCATTGATCATGTCCATTCCGATCCGGATCCATGCCATTCGGGCCACCTGAATGCCAAAATTCGCCATTGAATTTGAGATGATAGACGATGCAATCCGCCTCGAAGCTGTTCATCGGCATTGTTTGAGGATTGATAGTGAATCCGGTCCGATGCTGTCAATCGGCATCGACCATGCTCGATGCAATCCGGATCAATACAATTCAATCGGCCTCAACGCTGAGAATCGGCATGGATTTGGGAATACCAGACGATGCAATCCGCCTCAGTGCCATGATTCAGCATGAACTGGGGACAGGAAGCCGATCCGATTCGATACTGCTGATCGGCATTGACCATGCTCAGTCCAATCCGGATCAATGCCCTGCAATCAATTTCAATGCCGGAAATCGGCACTGAATTCGGAATGCTGGACAATACAATCCGCCTCGATGATATTCATCGACATTGAATGGGGACGGATCGAAAGTCCGGACCAATGCTGCAAATTGGCATTGGACATGTTCATTCCCATCCGGATCTATGCCATTCAGTCCGCCTCAATGCCGGGATTCGGCATTGAATTCGAGTTGACGGACACTCCGATCCCCCTCAATGCTGTTCATCGGCATTGAATCCGGGGAACGGGACGATACAATCCACCTTAATGCTCATCCTTGGCAATGACTGGAGACAAATTGCCAATCCAATTCAATGCTGCAAATCGGCATTGACCATGTTCAGCCCGGACAGGATCAATGTGATCCAATCCGCCTCAATGCCGAAAATCGGCATCGAATTCTAGTTGACGGACACTCTGATCCGCCTCAGTGCTGTCCATCCGCACTGAATGGGGATGAATTGTGGATCCGGTTCAATGCTGTAGTTCGGCGTTGACCATGCTCGATGCGATCCGGATGGAGGCAATTCAATCCGCCCCAATGCTGAAAATCAGGATTGAATCCGGGACACTGAGCGATCCAATAGGCCTCGATGTTGTTTATCGGCATTGACTGGGGACGGATTGCGAATCCGATTCAATGCTGCGAATCAATATTAACCGAGTTCAATCCAATCCATATCAATGCCATCCATTCCGCCTCAATGCCAGGAATCGGCATTGGATCCGAAATACTGGGAGATCCGATCGGCCTCGATGCTATTCATCGACATTGGATGGGGACGGATTGCTAATCCGGACCGATGCCGGTAATTGTCATTGACCTCGTTCAATTCAATCCGGATCCATGCCATTCGGTCCACCTCGATGCCAAAATTCGGCATTGAATTCGAGATTATGGACGATGCGATCCACCTCAAAGCTGTTCATCGGCATCGTTTCGGGATTGACATTGAATCCGGTCCAATCCTGTGAATTGGCATCGACCAGGCTCGATGCAATCCGGATCAATACAATGCAATCCGCCTCAACGCTGAGAATCGGCATTGATTCGGGAATACCGGGTGATGCAACCCGCCTTAGTGCCGTCTTCCAGCATTCACTGGGGACAGAAAGCCAATCCGATTCGATGCTGCAAATCGACATTGACCACGCTTAGTCCAATCCGGATCGATGCCCTGCAATCCAACTCAATGCCGGGGATCGGCACTAAATTCGGAATACTGGACGATGCAATCCGCCTCAAAGCTGTTCATCGACATTGGATAGAGACGGATTGCTCATCCTGTTCAATGCTGAGAATCAGCATCGACCGTGCTCAGTCCAATCCGGATCAATGCGATTCAATCCGCCCCAACGCTGAGAATTGGCATTGAATCCGGAATACTGGACGATACTATCTGCCTCAGTGCTGTTCATCGGCATTGATTGGGGACGGATCGCGCATCTTGTTCAATACTGCGAATCAGCATGAGCAAAGTTCAATCCAATCCGGATCGATGCCATCCAATCCGTCTCAATGCCGAAAATCGGCATTGAATTCGGGATACTGGACGATCCGATCCGCCTCAATGCTGTCTTCCGGCATTGACGTGGGACGGATTTCAAATCCGATTCGATGCTGTCCATCGGCCTTGACCATGCTCGATGCAATCCGGATCGATGCGATTCAATCTGCCCCAATGCTGAGAATCGGCATCGAATCCGGGATACTGGACGATCCGATCTGCCTCAATGCTGTTTTGGCATTGACTGGGGACTGATTGCCTATCCGATTCTATGCTGCGAATCAGCATTGACCATGCTCGGTCCAATCCGGATTCTCGCCATTCAGTCTGCTTCAATGCCGGAAATCGGCATCGAATTCGAGATGATGGACGATCCAATCCGCCCGAACGCTGTTCATTGGCATCGGCCATGCTCGGTGCAATCGAGGTCAGCTCAATCTGATCCACCGCAATGGCGAGAATCGGCATCGTTCCGGGAAACTGGACAATCCAATCCGGCTCAATGTTGTTGATCGCCATTGGATGAGGACGGATTGCTTATCCGGACCAATGCTGCAAATTAGCATCGACCATATCCATTCCAAACCGGATCAATGCCATCCATCCCACCTGAATGCCGGAAATCGGCATTGTATCTGGGATACTGGCTGATCCGACCCGCCTCAATGCAGTCTTCCGGGATTGACTGAGAACGGATTGCGAATCCGATTCAATGCTGCAAATTGGGGGCCCATTCGACTGGAACGTCCAGTACGATGACTCGCTGAATATGGAGCTCCGAGGGAACGCGGAGTTTGTCGGATACGCAGATGACGTTGCTCTGGTAGTGGAAGCCCAGGACCCTTTCAATTTTTAGGACGTGACAAACGAACGCCTGGTACTCGGGGTAACGTGGATAGCTGGCAGGTGTCTGGTACCCGCTGTACTCAAGTGCAAACCGGTCGTCATGACCCTACTGAAAACCCCTACGTGAAATTCCACGTGAAATTGCACGTGCAATTACAGCTGCAATCACATGTGTAATTGCAGGTGTAATTCTACGAGTATTTACGGCTGTTATTTCGAATGACATTATGGAACTTCTCGTAACCTGGAATCGTATGTGTAATTCCACGTGTGGCGCACGTGGAATTTCACGTGCCAAAGTTGGAAGTAACGTTGGATGAATATCACGAAACATGAATCCCTAAAAAGGTGAAAAATGATTCAAATCCAAGGATAACTGAATTCGTTCGGAATATCCTATTAATGGCTGAGGAATGAGTGAGTGTTGTCCTGTAATCTATTACAATTCTGTACCACTTGGAGTATCTCCACGAATCACATTAGATGAAAATGACGAAGACAGTGATGGATTGTAGTAAATTGTAATATAATCCGGGAATATTTCCATCGAATAGAATAACAGTTCCCAATAAAAAGTCAAGCAACTACAAAAAATTAGACTCCAAATGATTCTCAACACGGACTTGCTTACGAAGCACAAACTCCATTCAATAATATTGAATATTATCATGAGACGAAGATTTTCATCCTGTGAGCGATAATTTCATAGCGCCAGGTTAAACGCTCCTCATTGTGGAGACTGCCAGGTTGATGATAAGAGTTGTAGACTGTCATCGCTAGTTCCCGCCGATTCCGCGCGTAACGGATGGGTTGGCCTGTAAAATATCAAAGAAATCAATTCACTCCATGACACATCAATTCTGATATCCATGAGAGGAACTGCATTGTTTAGGTGCTCATTTTTCGACTCAATTGATGTCTGATTTTCCATATTCAGGATTTTCAAAGTTGTATAGAATTCTAGAGCTCACTTTGATAATGACATCCACCGCCACGGATGGAAACTCCAAAAATTCATCAGTTCCGATTCTTATGATGCGATTCCCACGGACGAGAAATTGGTTCCCTTACCAAAACAATTCACAGCCAGTGCACAACCATAACCATCTCTCTGAATGCGGTCCGGCTCGGTCAAGCACCTCGACATCTCTCAATTATTGCTGATTTCTATCAAGGTCATCATCAATCGCCAACGGGCAGCTGGAGCCGAGGCAGAACGGCAAAAACTTCTAGAAATTAATGATGACCTCGATAAAAATCAGCAACAATTAAGAGATGTCAAGGTGCTTGACCGACCGAACCGCATTCAGAAAGATGGCTATGGTCTTGCAATGGCTGCGAATCGTTTTGGTGAGGAAAGCAATTCCTAGTCCGTAGGAATCGCATCATAAGAATCGAAGTTTGGAATTGGAGTTCCCATCTGTGTCGGTGAATGTCATTATTGAAGTAAGCTCTAGAATTCATTATAACTTTGAAAATCCTGAATATCCAAAATCAGCAATCTATTAAGCTGAAAAATGAGCACCCAAACAATGAAGTTTCTCTTATCAATATCAGAATTGATGCTTCATGAAGTGAATTGATTGATTCGATGTTTTACAGGCCAACCCACCCGTTACGCGAGGAATCGGTGGGAACTAGGGATGGCAGTCTACGACTCATATCATCGACCTGGCAGTCTCCACAATGGGGAGCGTTTGACCTGGCGCTATACAATCATCGGTCACAGGGTAAGTATCTTCTTCTCATGATAATACTTAATATTATTGAATGGAGGTTGTGTTTCGTGAGCAAGTCCGTGTTGAAAATCATTTGGAGTCTAATTTTTTGTAGTTTCTCGACTTCATATTGGACATTGTTATCCTATTCGATGAAAATATTCCCAGATCATATAACAATATACTCTAATCCATCACTGTCTTCGTAATTTTCATCTAATGTGATTCGTGGAGATACCCCAGTTGGTACAGAATTGTAACAGATTACAGAACACCACTTACTCACTTTTTAGCCATGGACAGGGTATCCTGAATGAATTCAGTTATCCTTGAGTTTGAATCATTTTTGACCTCTTTAGTGATTCGGGTTTCGTAATATTCAACCCACGTTACTTCCAACTTTGGCACGTGAAATTCCACGTGCGACGGTGAGTAAGATAACAGCTGTAATTCCATGTGCGCTTCACGTGGAATCACACGTACGATTTCAGGTTACGGGAAGTTCCATAATCCCACTCGACATAACAGCAGTAAATACACGTCAAATTTCACGTGAGGGTTTTCAGTAGGGGACAAGGTGGAGAGGCTTCAGAAAGTGTAAGCCGCCCATTTTCCTCATCAACGGAGATGAAGTTCCACAGAAGAAAGCAGTCAATTCCCTTGGCGTGTGGCTTGACGATAAGTGGACCTCCAAAAGACCTCTCAGAGGCCTCTCAGAAGGCAAACAGGACCAGGATTGCTCTGCAACGACTGATGCCAAACATCGGAGGTCCGAAGCCGTCGAGGAGAGAACTTCTGAACAACGTGAGCTCCTCTGTGATGTTCTACGGTTCGCCCATATGGGGCCAATTTGCTCGTGGAGCTGAGATCGACAAGCGGATGGCACCTGTACAGCTAAGAGCAGCGATAAGAGTAATGAGCACCTACAGGACTCTGCCCCGGGACGCGACATGCATCCTCGTGAAGACGCCCCCAATCCGTCCTCTAGTGAACGAGAGAGTCAGAATTTGGAGAGCCGCAGAGTACCTGAAGACAGTGGTCGACCGAGTGATGCCGGCACATAAAGAGATAATACGCAATCAGGAAAGAGAGCGAATCTTGACTGCGTGGCAGGCGAGATGGGGCGCTCCGAACGCCAACGGAGGTTGGACCTACCGGCTCATCCCCGAGATCGAGGAGTGGGTCGAGCGCAGTCTTGCTAGAATCAGGAGGATTCTCCGGAGTGGGTAATAGTGTGTGTAAGAGTCGCGTCGGCGCGGTTCGCCGGTCCACGTTCCCGCCCTCTGCTCAATGTCTTGAACTGGTTGGCGCGTCTGTTTCATGGTAACTAGGGTGCCTAGAAGGGGGTGATGACAAGGTCCGGGTCCGCCATTTTCTGCCCAATGCTATTCACTATACCTATATCTGCGACTATCTGCGACTCATAGATATTATATAGTGAATAACACGGGCTTGGGCAGAAAATGTCGGACCGAAAACACCGTGTCTTGACCCCCTTCTAGGGACCCTAATGGTAACCTTATTGTTATTCAAATGCAGTTCATCAGAATATGCGATGAATTTTCATCCAATTCTAACAACGAGGGACAAAAATTGACGAATCAATCGTCGGACGAGTTTTGGTGTTTCATTCTCCACTATTTCTTCAACGGAAAAATTTTCATCTTCAGGGCTCGATGATAATTCATATGAAGTATCAATCTATAGTATTATTCAGATCAAGAAGGTTCAAGTTCTTGGGTTAGTGTGAGACCGTCATAAAAACAAATCTCGCATTTTGAATTCGATTTTTTATATCAAACTTTTCAAGCTTGCACTCTGTCCGACTCAATTTTATCACTGAACGCTTCAAAAAGTTGTGGTATTTAGATTTCTGTGCAACAGATATATCACATTCATTCCATGAACGATGTGGATCAATAAAAAAAGTCGGTAAAATTTACCTACAAAGTGCATTCGTTCGATGGAATTGTGAAATCGGCTATGCAAAAGCATCTATATGAATCCATTATATTTTGAAACACCTGCCAAAACAGCTTTCTCATTTTCCGTGCATTTCAGAAGTTTTCCTCTGTGTCGAATGTACGACAATTTTATAGAAGGTGCTCTTTCTCCAAATGACGTCAGCTTCTCATTTTGCCCTGAGAATTGGACCTGTATGGAATTTTGCAATCGAAAAAATCAACAACAAACCAAACCCCATCACGATTGGTTTTACTGGTCATTTTTGCATGCCTTCGAATGACCGAGTGAGATAGACATCGTTTTTGACAAAAGTTGAAGAATAGATTTTAAGTTAGATGTTAGAGAACACAGGAAGCATTCTTATCTGTTCAAATCTCTTCGTGCTATATATTTCCACGTAATGAGATTAATTAGGAGTAAGTGATTCGGATAGTGCTAATGAGCGATTCTCTCCGCTCACCCCTGAGGATCCCATCCAATTGATCTGTATCTAAAGATAATAAATTATCGGATATATGCGGTCAAAGTAGGGGGGGTGTGGCTGTGGAATCTTTTCAAAGGGGCTCACAGATTCGAACTCTTCCATTCCTTCTGATTCTGAAACAGCTATATTCCCAGCGCTCCTACACTGGATTGAATTGAACAAGCATCTATTTCGACGGATTCGTGCTGTTTATCAATCTAGAATGGTATAAGAGCGGTGAAACTCGGCGTGCGTGTAGAAAAAATTATTTCTTGAATGATAAACTCCTCCTGTGATTCTATGTGCGCAAATGACCGAGTTGAGCTTGGATCACCGACTTTCATTTGCTCACAGAGAATCACGATAATGTGTTGCGATCAACTGGCATGATGGTTTCTGCTTTTTCGAGATAACTTAATTCCTCGATGTCGGTTCGGGCCAAGAAATGTCTTCCGAAAGGTGGGATCTAGTATCCACGCCTTTGTATTGAAAAATACTACGACCATTATACCTCTATATTTCGACAAAGTCTTTTCCATGATTAAGAAATGCCTGAGGATATCCTTTCTGATATAGATCATTCCCATATCACCCCTTTCAAGTACTCACTTAGGAGGGGTGATATGGGAATGGTTGGGCAACTTTGTCAAGCGCATTCTGGATTTCTTCAGGATGGGAGAACACTTCCTTTTTGTATTTTCTATGTTTTTCCAACGCACTCAAACGGCTCTAGGATACTCAAAAGCTTGAAGACAGGGGACGAAAATCAACAAATCATCTTACAACCATGTCAAACAAATTAATTTGTGACGTTTTCGTACCAGTTGAACTAATTAATATGCCGGTGGTTCCAAAATCAGAGCTGCTCGTCCCTTCAAATGCGAGCCGAATCCCTCATTTCCTTTTTGTATGTAGGAAACAGTTGAGGAATATGTAGCAATCCCGGTTCATCAAAGGTCTTAGCAGCTCCAACTTTGACATACCCTGAAATTTTGAATCTTATTCAAAGTCCTCCAAATTGAGTTAGAAAACATAGGGTTCGAACAGAGCGAGGACGAACTATATTGTTTTGACGAAGCAGAAATCCCAATTTTCGAAAATGCGACTTGCCCTCTAAAAAAATTAAGCTTCTTGTTGCTCTAATTATAGCACTTTTGGATATTTCTCAACGTTGCTCAATTAATTTTGACGGTCCTGAAATGAGCTCCAAAATGGACATCACTACTCCATTCATATTCAGATGTACTAGAGTTAAAGCTGCAAGAATCTCCAATTCTTTTAGCAAGCGATGCGACGTTTCGAGAAACGAACGATTTCTGTTCCGTCAGAACAATAAAGCCCAGCTCTGTTCTGTCTGGATACCACGCATCTCAAGTCATTTTGAAGGTCTTAAAATGAGATCCAAAGAGAGTTTAGGTACGTTGGAAAATATTCAGAGAGAGAGAGCGGGGCTATTTGGTTCACTAAACGACTTCAACGTACTGTAGCTCTATCGGCCATGAGTGCCAACTATTGCAGCGTGGCCAGAAAGATCACATCTCGGGGTTGTAGAAGAATTTTCTACCATAAAAACCAAGAAATATTGTGCTCTGTCTGGTACACGAGCGAGAACTAGGGTGGCCAAAGTAGCCCCGCAGAAAGGGGCTACTTCAGCCACTTCCATCTCCCTACCTGCTTATTTGAGTCACGACAGTTCATCTCAGACAATTGCTCATGCTTTTGGAAGGACATAGAGTGAGCTTGGAAATGAGCCGAGGAACGTCTTAATTCGATATTTGGAAGCCGAGTAAATTCACTTCAACAGATGATTTTGAAACAAACCTCTCACAAGTGAAGATTTGGTCCTGGAATTGGCAGAAGGAAGCATCTGCCCCCGTACAATCGCCAAAATTTGGACATCAACTATCAAAATTTGACGTAGCTCGGCTCATTTTGAAGCTTTTTTGACACTCCGTGCGTGAAAGTGCCTCGTTCACACGGAATTTTGACTTCCACGCACAGATTGTCAAAAAATAGCATCCGATACACGTTAGGATTCGTAAATGTTGGAATCGTATACTCGTGATAATTCCGACCCTCGCCTCCGGCTTGGGTCAGGAAATGTCACTCGGTACGCGAAATCCAACTTTACCGCCCTTGTATCGTGATATATTATTCTTACAATCTTCCAAATGCAGTAATAAAAATTGAGATGATTTTGGTCAGATTTTAGCGCCAGAGCGATTAGTTTAGAATCTGTTGGTTTGGTTTTTTTCCAAAAAAAAACTTTTGGCAAAGAACGCTATCGGATGACGGTACAAAGCCTTTGGTTCTTCCATCCGACAACATTACTCACCAGGAAAAATAATGAAGGACTCATTTGAATTAGTTTGATCAGGGAATCAGACGAAAGTTCTCGAGCTAGGAATCTTCTTCATTTCTGTAAGTCCATTTAAAGCCGTCTAGCTGACGTCAACAGCATCAAAATTTCATTCTAGTCGGCTAAATCATGACTAGAAACGTTGAGAATGGAAATGAGAGGAATTAGAATGCTTCCAGATGAGTGATTCTCTCACTAGATCGAAATGAATTTTACCTTTCTCACCCTAGCGGGAGTTCAGTTCGCTTCTCGGCGATTTTGGGAGGCGCACATCTCACTTCCGTTGGGGTAAAATATTATTTTTTGATACAAAGGTAGGGAAGTTAGTGTCAGTAATAATTCCCATCGACTGTGAGGGATAAAGAGTCGAAAAACTGAGCTGGAATGCCTCTTTTCCGCACAGAAGATGGAAAAATAGCATACGCAAATCAGGAGTAATGAGGTTCACCCCTATCAGATTTCCTATCTTTCTCGGCCCTATCTTCAGTGACTATCCATCCTCGAGAGGAGCTAACTCTCTTTCACTCCCTAGTTGCGTAGTACACTATTTGAACTGGACCAAAGTAGCCCCACTGGCCCAAGTAGCCCCACTTTATGATACGCCAGAATAGAAGCTGTCACAAACTTAGATGTATCATAACTGCTACATGTTATCTAGCTGTTTTGCCGTATGAAAAGAAGAAAGATTAGGGATTGGCAATAAAATGCTTCCTAAGTACTCTCAATAAGGACTCGACGAGTACTACTGCCAGTGTCCGTCACTCATTGAGTACTTGCCTGTCGACCCGCAGCTGCAATTTCTGATTCTCTTCAAGTGCTTGCTTGCAACCCCAGTTGCGCATGATCTTGGGATTTTGTAATTCAGTGCGATTGATAGTTGATGAAATTGCCTCCAAAATGATCCCTTCCAATAGTCGATATCGCGCATTCACGTTGAATATAGATCTATCTGATGAAAGGGAAGAAACTAGCTAGGTTTCAGCCATTAGGTCGGAGTTTGGAGTATCGTACATAGGTTCAGGCGCTCATTTTCAGATCTGACATATTCTCGCATATTTCTCAAATCAGCTCTATTTCTAACGCAAGTGCACCAAATTGACTCTTTCAACAAGTTATCCTCAAGAAAATTCTTTCAGCTATCGATTGCCCTAGCTCATAATACCCCAAAATCATGACCGTGTAAGATAATTAGCAATAATCGAAAGTACCTGGGAGAATCGCAATTCAGAGTACTTAGAGCGCACCTCATTACAAACGCGAGGACCGATTCGGGATCAGCGTAGAATTTCACCTCAAAAGTGATATCTCAGCGATCTATTTAGCTCCCAACAGATTGCTAGAAGTTACTGCCATATTTTGGTCGAGAAAAATCCTGGAAAATCCTATGCTATTAGAATGGGAAAGTGGATACCACGTGAGACACTATGGAGAGGCTTCCAAAGAATCTCAAAGAAATGTCTCGATTATTTTCTCAGCATATAGAACAGATCTAGCGAATGGCACGACCGATTGAACAAATTCTGGGGTCAAAGGACGATGTTCATTCATCCTTATTTGATATGATACATACACAATTCAGCAATATATACATTTATCAAAAATCTCAATGATAGATACAGAGACTATTGAGATATATAGCTAGTTATAAAATCACTGGTGGCAAGTATAGAACCAATCATTTCCGATGAAAACTATCGCCCAAAGCGACGCTGATAGCGATGAAAAGTCAGTTGGTGGTCGTCTTAATTTTAGAGTAGCATATTGCTATTGGGAGCAAACCTCTATGTTGACCTGAATGGCAGTGAAATTTAATATGGCGGAATCTCAAATCAGTCCTATACTAAATACATGGCGTAATGGCTGCGGTCACATCCGACGTTCATCCTCAATTATACGAAAGTAAGTGTCACTTCAGGTTGCTGTAAGGCAGACGTAAAATACAATTTTGAGATCTCAGTGCAAGAATGCGAAAATTCTCATCACTCTTCTACTTATAGGGCTCATGAATCTGGTAACTGATGACCAACATCCTCATCATCAACACTCACGTCAGAATCTGGAGCATCAGCCTGGTTATCAAAATCTTTGTCCGAGGTAATCATATCTTCATCGTCAGCATTTATTTCTTCATCATTGCGATAGTAATCTTTGAGTTTGACTGCATCTATGAGTGTCTGAGAAGGGATTAATTTATCCAGGTCATCTGCTGCTCCTTTCAGCCTCAACATATCTCTGACGTGGATCAAACTTTTGACATTCTTCAAAATCAACTTGTTTCTGAGTTTTGTCCTGATCAAACGCTCCACGCTGAAATGCCTCTCTGATCCGGAGTTAGAATGAGCGAAGCACAGAACATTCAGCGCAAATTTAGATACATTTAGGAACATTTCCTCATTCTGGACGTCTCGTATTTCTGATACCAAGTACCAGTATGTATCGATTTCGATATCATCCTTGATATGACTCGTTGTAAGAAGGTCCCATTCCACTGTGACATTCTCAAGTGTCATATTCAGTTCTGCGTCGTGAAGAGCTTTTGGAATCAGTTGTGCCACCTTTTGCATCACGTCAAGGTGATCTGCATGATACTGCAATGACATGGCATTGTTTGGATCAAACGCTTCTAGAATTTTGAATGGTCTCCGTGGAATTTCCAATCGTGAGAACATTCCTGCAACTAAGATTTTGAAGAAATCAAGACAAGCCGCCATGAATGTCTGAGAATCCACTCTCGAAAGAGTATCGGCAAATTCTCGGGCTTTTTATCCAATTTCAATGTCGGCAAAATTTTTCAAGTTGTTTGCGTCGCGCCAATCGATCTCAGACAAAAGGAGTCCTAGCAAGGTAATCTTCTTCGAAGAAACAGTCGAGCACATCCAATAAGTGTTCTGATATCTGAGAATGAGCCTTGTGAATAATCATTTCGTCATGCTGTAACCAACCGTTGAGTTTCTTCATTGTTGGTATGATGTAATTGAGAAAGTAGAGAAGCTCTTTGCGTATTCTCCCAACATCCTTTCAAGCAGAGCCGCAGCACCATCGGTAGATAGGCTAAGGACATCAAGTACCTCAATAATGGGCTCCCAATTCATCATAACTTCCTCAATACTCGGTCCCATCGTGAGCCACCTACAAATCGAATGCTTGAGCAATACTAAGTTTTTTAGACCCAGTCTTTTCTGCTTGGATTTCAGAACACTCTTGCGTTTTCACTATTGAAGAAATTGTACAAATCACGACGTAAATTGATGATGTCACCCAGGCCCTTATCTTCCCCATTCCGGCAAGCGTGCAATACACACAAATGAGCCTAGTGGTTTGGACATATCATGTGCGACATATCCGGATCATCTACCCTGTATCTTTGAATACCAGAGTTATTCGACCCAACCAATACAGATGCTCCATCAGTGATTCCATCCATCCTATTTTCGTCTGGAATGTTTTCGAAAGTTTCGTCAATCTTATTAAAGATGACTTCTGATGTTGCTGCATTATTCACGTTATTCTTGGAATGAATAGATATAACGTCCCAGCACGTTGTAACAATTCTGCGCAAATCTTCATGGAACAATCGGACCAGGACACAACCATGCTTATCACTCAAGAAATCAGTCGACTCATCGAATAAAAAGAAGAACTCATTCGTCACCATTGAGACGTAGAGATCTTCTCTATGAATTGTGGCCATCTCATTCATAATGTTTGTAAGGTCGTCCCTACCCATTTGAGCTTTTTCCAAAGCCTCCCGATTCTTCGAGACATTCAGGATCAATTTGAATAGATAATTGACTAGACGGAGTGGGAGATTATGATGCGCGATGAATGCTGCGACAACGATCCTAATACGAGCAATCTCATTTTGGAATTGATCGAGGGTCTCTTTTTCTCCTTGGTTCGGATCCAATCTTGCCAAATTATTATTATGACGTCTAGTTCACCCATGATCAAGGAGATTCCGACGATGGGCATTTATCACCTTATTGTTGCACGCTATGCATACTACCTTTGTATTGTCTGTCGGATGCCGCCGAAGCCAGACCCTAAATGCGTCTTCTCTCAACCATTTGGCTGGAGATTTTTGCACGAACGGTTCTTTCTGTTTGAGTGGCTTTCCAGCCCGAGGAATGAGTTTCACTCTGCGATTGTGTCGATCTACAACATTAATGTTTGCTCAATTATTTACAATATTCCCAACATTTTCTACGTGATTTCTATAATCATTCACAATATCCTGGTCCATATCTTTCATGTTACAGTCAGTGCTGAAAATTATAAGAATACAAACTCACAGCATGATTATAAAAATTTCGGCATGTGTACAAAACACCTAGGGTGAGGGAGTAATTTTTCAATTGCTTCTCTTAACTTTGGAGGATCGGGTCAGATGTATGATCCTCAAACTCTGGTTGAAATCGTCAATGGCCATGAATGAATCTACAAAATTCTACTGTGCCTGGCACAGACTCGTTATTCAGAAAAGAATCAGTTCCCAAGATACTGGCCTATGAATCGTTCGGTAAAATCGAATGCTGAGTTCAGTTTGACCCTCCAACTCGCGCTTCCAAGAAAACGAGTTCAAGGACGGTATTCGATGAGTATTTTGGACTCTTGACATCGAACTCTGGAAGAGCATTGAATTCTACGTGCAAATATGAGTTTTCGATCACTTTTATTCGACGCTGAAAGCCTTCTACGGGCCATGAGGAATATTTTGAGACCTCGGAGGTCAGATTGGCCGCATAAGTCACGGGAATGATGGATGGAGTCGCACCGGTCCACCGGTCCGGGCAGTCTTGGCCGTACACCGGTATACCCGTAGTGGAGACCAGAGCCACCATGTTGGTCATAGAAGCGGTGACCACAGTCATAGAGGCGAGGTCATAGATATACGTAAAACGAGACGCGCGACAACTCTTCACCGAGTTTTCTGAAGATTGATGATGTTTCTGAGACACTTTATTTGATGGCAGATTGCGGAAAAAGGGAAAAGATAGACTTCGAAAGGTTGATGCACTCGCAACCGTATTCAAGAGCATATCCACGTAGATCTGCGATCACTTGGTTTCGGTGAATTCAAAATTGATGTCCTAGAGATGACCGTCCAACTCGGCCGAAAATGTACACGTGCATAATGCACGTACATTTGAGTACACTTCCGAACAGCCTGAGCTACAATGGAGCGATTAATCAATTGGGCTCAGCAACTTCAGACAAATGGCGCCAGAGCACGTGTGAGATACAAGCACCTGAAGTTGCCGAGACCAATCAATTAGCCGCTCCATTGCAATTCAGGTTGTTCGGGAGTATATGTTCATGATGCACGTGCACGGTGCACGTACATTATGCACGTAAAATACGTGTCTCATACACGTGTTTCCCTGGATGAAGAGGATGAAGGTCAGCAGTTATACTTATATCACAGGAGGAATAGAGGAATTTTCAATACAAGTGAGTCTGCATAGTTAAATCTGTTTCAATGAACGCATGTGGATAGGGAATAGTAGTTTATGATCGTCTGTGCATAAATGAGCGACTTGCGCAACTGTCAAAGACATTCAATTGACTACGGTAGATCACAAGATATCTTTCGATTTTGATGAGCAGGTTATCTTTCAAATCCCAGACAGGCTCCAAAGCGACGGACTTACCAAACTCCAAGCATTTTCAGGAGGAGAAGGATAATCCCCAGAGCTCGGACAGGTCTCAAACACCGTAAAATAACGAAACTTCGAGCTGGAGGGAGAGAGATTTATTCCCAAATTGCAGACAGGCAATAAACTCGCAAACACACAAACCCTCAAGCTGGAAATTCTGATGGGGGAGGGGGGATAATCTGCGAATCCCGGTCAGACAACGAACCCGTGAACCTACAAACCCTCAAGCTGGAATTTTGACGGAGGTCATATTATTACCAAATCCCAGACAGGCAATGAACCAGCTAGCACACAAGCCCTCGAGCTCGGAATTTCGGTGGTGGGGATATGATTCCCAAACCCGGACATGTATATAACTAACCCGCAAACACACAAACCCTTGGGCTGGAAATTTCGATGGGGAGAATATGTTTCCCAAATCCCAGACAGCTAACCGAGCCGCAAACAATATAACCCTCAACCTGGGCATTTCGACGGAAGGAATATTATCCCCAAGTCCCTGACAGACAACTAACCGACCCGCAAACACTATAACCCTCGAGCTGGACATTTTGACGGAGGGAATATTATCCTCAAGTCCCTGACAGACGACTAACCCGCTAGCACACAAACCCTCGAGCTCGAATCGAATATCTTTTTTTGAACGGCCTCTGCGAGTCAAAGTATATCAGCTAGTTCACTGCTTTTTTTTCGTCATAGATCGAGCTGGATCACACCAACTCAACCTATGCGAGGCGCATAGACGATTCAAATAAATATATTTGATTTGAAATCACCGCGAGTGATAGAATCAATACCCGATCACATCGATCAAGTATGAAATTAATTTGATACTTGAGCTCGGAATTTTGACGGAAGGAATATGATTCCTCAATCCCAGACAGGCAACAACCAGCAAACTTACAAACCCTCAAGCTGGAAATTCTGATGGGGAGGGGAAATAGTCCCCAAATCCCAGACAGACAACAAACCCGCAAATTCACAAACCTTGGAGCTGAAATTTTGATGGAGGAAATACTATTCCCAAATCTTAGACGCAACCGAAACCCGCAAACGATCGAATTCTTCAGCTGAGAATTCTGACGAGACGTGATATGATTCCAAATTCCCAGGTAGGACCTCAGCTCGGAAACTATGAAAGCCTTAAAGTTGAATGAGAGAAAAGTTCAACAAAAAGGAACCCCCAAACCACAGACAAGTCCCAAACCCACAAATTGATGAACTCTCCTGTTGGAAATTTTCGCAGTAAGAAAATAGTCTGCGCCGAAACGCCCTGTTTGAGGATTCTTGAGTTCGCTCCATGTTGCCTGTTCGAGATTGAAGATTATTTTTCTCTGCCGAAATTCCCAGCCTGAGGGTTTATCATGGGTTCACGGGTGTGTTGCCTGTATGGGATCTGGGGATAATATTCCCAACGTCCTGATTCCCAGCTCTAGGGGTTATGTTGTAACCGAGGGATTTTGCGGGGATATCATGAAAGTAGGGTTCGGGTCATGAATGAATCAGATATTGAATGAATAGAAATATACATTGTCAAAATGTGTACAATGGAAGTCAAAAGTGATGATTGAAATGAATAAATCGGCAAAATAATTCGAACGATTAGCTGAATGAATCGGGATGTGCGTGATTTACATAACGGTCTACCTTGATACGGAATTACAGAACTGAATTATTCCTATGAAAACGCGGAGGTAGCCGGTATGTGCGGTTTAAGTCTATTTCAACATCGGTCTATCCCGGATTGCGGCTCTACGGATAAGAGTTTTACGCGGAGGATAGTCGGTGTGAATCTGGAGGGGCCTTCATTCATCGCCACGAGTGTACCCATGGAGATGTAGGAGTCGGTACCCTAGGGCTATCGATCACCTGAGTGTGCCCGGGTGATTGGCATAATTGTGGCGTCTTTGAGGAGACGTCTTCTGGACCATCAGGATAGCCAGTGCCCAGCGGCTGGCCTTCGGTGCTTACCATTCTCGAGTGTGCCCAAGGATGGCAAGGAGTACTGGCAGGTTCCTCGCCAGCTTCTCTTGGCCCTGAGTGTACCCGGGGACGAGAAAGCTGTTGAGTCCGCTGCTTGCGGTGGACTTACTAGTTCGGGCCATATAGCTGCTACTGGTTACTCGAGATGTATGCATTGTGTGTAGATGGAGTAAACGGACGGACATCTAGCGGTGCGATGACGCGTTGCTTCTTCGATGAGTGCCTGTAGATAGGCAACCGCTCTGTGGCGAGCGTGCCTGGCGCTAGTGTAGTTGCCATGTGGCAGGAATGCTCGTCATAATGTGTTTGCGGGTTTGTCACCGGTCTCGGAATTGGGTATACTATTCCCTCTGTTGAAATTTCCACCACAAGACGTTGTGTGTTCGCAATTTGGTTACCTGTTTCGGATTTGGAAATCATATCCCCTCCGCCAAAATTCCCAGCTCGAGGGTTTGTGAGTTTGTAAATTCATTACCTGTCTAGGATTTGAGAAATCATATTACTTCCGTCAAGATTTCAAGCTTGAGAGTTCGTGTACTCGCGAGTTAATTGTTTGTTTAGGATCCGGGGATAATATTCCCTCTGTTGAAATTTTCAGCTCGAGGGGTTGTGTGTTTGCGGATCTGTTGCCTGCTTGCGATGTAAGAATAATTCCCTCTTCCTCGAGCTCAAAGTTTTGTGATTCTGCGGGTTTGGGACTTTTCGGAGCTTTGGGGATTATGCTCCTCCCCCTCACAATGAATAGCTCAGAGATTGGTCATCCCGTTGCTCTGAAGCCTGTCCAAGATTTGAAGAATATCCTGCTCGTCAAAATCGAAGAATATTCTGTGATTTTCTATGGTGAATCGACTGTCTATAAAAAGTGCATAAGTCGCTAATTTGTGCACAGACGATCACAAACTACTATTTTCTATTCACACGCGTTGATCCCAAGGAATTCAATTCTGTAGACCTATTGATGTTGAAAATTCCACTATCCCTTCCGTCGTATAAACATAAGTGCGAACCTCCATTCTCTCCCTCTAGGGAAACACGTAAATGAAGTACGTATCGTACGTACATACTGTACGTGCAATATGCATGTGCATTGTGCACGTGCACATTTTTGTCCGAGAACGTATTCTAGATAACTTTCGGAATGAATTGAGGTACTCTGTGATGCATCAAGCTGCTCAAGAGTTAGAAACTTGGGAAGTTTTGATTTTTGACAAGGAGAAATTTCACGCTTTTGAAGAATCAATTCTTCGGTATGTTAACTTAAGCTCGAATAAGTCGACTCCATTCCATCGAAACGAAACGCACCTTGAGTCACTTTCAAAGTCTTGAAATTCATGCAAGTGCGTTGGAAAATATTGAGGTGCGCTGGAGTCAGAGCTCGGAGAGATTCGATTTTTGATGAAGAGAAACTTCGCGCTTCTGATGAATTAAAACTGTCTCACAAAACTGAAATAGGTCGGCTCTACTCCATCGAAATAAGACTCATTTGACATCGTTTCAGGAGATTTGATCTGAGCTCAGAAATCCATGCAGGTAACTTGGAAAATATTGAGGCGCGCCAGAGTTAGAGGGTGGAGAAATCCTGATTCTTGACAGAGAAAGATTCCACGTTTTGAAAGAATGAGTTCTCTGGCAAACGGTGAACATTGATCATTCTACAATCCTCATTCAAAGAGAAGTTTGCACTTTGCACCCCTTCAATACAACATCGTCCTCTCCTAACTTTTTGATGAAAATAAAAGAACATTTATGCAGAACTATCGATCATCGTTTGCTTGAAAAACATCAATCGAGTATCTTATCATTCCATCAATAGTTGATGCAGATAATTTATCATCATTATTCTACACCTCGGTGTTTTTACACATACCGACAACATGATATTCATGAATGTGATGCCCGAAGCCACACAAGTGCGCGGTGGAATAGATCCCCTTGAAATCGATGTGATATTTTGACAACCATTGTCAAGTTTTTGAATTCGATTTCTCGAACATTGATCTATAGGTCCTTAGCATATTACATCTGGTGAAAGTGATGTTGATTCCACGAGTCTCATCAGATCCCCGTCACTTTTCAGATCTAAGAATATCTCGGGAATTGATAGAAAAATTCCAAAATTCTCGATAATATCGTTCATTATCTGATCAGAATGAAAGTTTGACACCTTTCAACGCATCAAATTCTTGCAATTATCGGGCATCCTCGTGAGTCAATTATGTGAGGCATGAGACATTCATCAGGATCAACAGTCAATCAACAGAGATGAGCTGTCCCTTCAGGTTTACAATGTGAATTTCGACAACCATGACGTCATCCTGCAAGAAGAGCCTGCTCAACCCTGACTGTCAGTCGTATGTCAGTCGTATGAGTACACATGATGCTTTGGTTTCCTGATGGACTAAGATGATATTCGACCATGCAAGGACAAAATGAATAGTTTTTCAATTGTTGAGTGAATGTTTTTCGTCGATCCAAGGGTAAAGATCAAAACTGTTGTGATGGAGCGTGAAGCACTTATCACGGTTATCAAATGATACTTCCCAATCTCTTGTGCGTGCAAATGATATTTAGAACAAATACTAGATCCACACAAACCAATTTTCACCATTCTAGTTTGAATCACGGTTTACCACTGCCACGTTCAATCGCGGTTTCATACTTCTCATGACGAATTATATTTGCCCTGTGCAGTTATGGCCGTTCTGGGACCTGAGTAACTACTGCCCTCGCTTTGTTCAGAGAATAAATCATCCCGGGGCCCGAAAACGGCGAACGTTCACGAAGCCAGAACATACCAAGGTATTATACCCACGAAGGTCGTGTGATTATATTACAGACATGCACATTTTGTGGCTTCGCTGCGCACTTTTTTTCATGTTCGCTTTGTTGAAATAAAAGGAACGAAGTGTTTTGAATCCATGAAGAATGATTAATTCTTTACTAAGAGTCACAGTTCGGCTCCCCAAAAAGTTGGCCTTAACTGATACTTGGACCATATTTCACGCGACTGTGTCGAAAACTACTTACGCAATTATTAGTGTGGAAGGGAATGTCGATAACCGATGCTGAAAAGTCTGTATTCCCGCGCTATACATGATGAGAGGACGGGTTACTTTGGTCAGCGCATTTTGAGGCTGCTGATATCTGTAGTTGTTTGGTTGGTTTCTGTTACATTCTGAACCTTATTGACTACAATGATGGTAAAACTCGATAATGGTTGGTCGAGGAGAGTAGGCTCCAAAATTATTAACATATCTCAATGGTAACTCCTACTATTCTATGAAACGATTGGGCCTTTTGAGGATACCAAGTCACTTGTGAGGCTATCTGACTTCAACGAAGAGTAGAGGATAGGTGAATTATACTCACGGAAAGGAGCAGGTATCTTGGATGAGAAGTAGGATAGGACAGGAGGGTATGAATATTTACTAGTGAGGTCCTCTAACAACTACTACCCAATTTAGAGATCCTGCTAAATTGATGAACTCTGAACAATTTCATACTCGCAAATAGATTGAAGGAATGATCAGAACGAATGGTGCTTACAATGTCAGGATAGCGTTTGTAGTGCAGGGAAATCTAACAAAGGATTAGGAAGAAACATAGGCTTATACATTCAGAATATTCCTTGGATACACAGTTCAACACATTCATAACGATATCTTTAAGGCAAGGAATAATAACGAGGAATGAGATGGCGGATCATGAATGCGAATGATGCCGTTATGTGAAATGAGGAAACTGTTAACGTCTCACCTAACAGCAACACGTCCATGACAACTTCGCACACTTTCTACATCTTCAGTATATATTCGAGGATTCTCAAGAGATCACACACTCGAGAATCCAACTATTTACAATCTATACTAGTTCAAATCACCTACAAAATTTGAAGAATTGTCAACAGTGAATGAATGATTGGGCCGTCATGAATAAGTGAGCAGTCAGATTATGCATCGCCTCACTCACGCCACTACATGCTCATGGGTATGAACATATTTTGTAGCACAGGAAGAGGATATAGGTACAAGTTGATCGATCAATTCTGGATGCTCCCTTTGATAGCAATATGTTTGATATTGTTACATCGAGATATCTGTGGAAAAAGGGAGAAGGGATGGGCGGATTGATGGAAATAGTACAGGAGAAAGTGTAAAAATTCAGGATAGCGTATGATTCTTTCTTATCAAGACTTCAAATTAGAACTTAATAGGGTGAAATTTTCCATATCTGTGTCACGGGATCCGTGGTTTCAGATGGGTTCTTTTAGTACTGCCTCCGTTGAGCCGTAAGGGCTCGACGTGAGCTTGGGTGAAGGTTCGGTAAATAGAA
>JAPYYZ010001707.1:0-17139 GCA_030522705.1 Eretmocerus eremicus | reverse complement strand
CATTCCAACATCCCTCCGATGAGTGAATCACGGTCTCGAATCCTTGAAGATGCGAGGACAGAGGGTATGAAGGCTCCCCAAGAAGTCGCGAAAAAATTCAAAAAGCCACCTCCGGAAAATTCCGAAGCTGTCTTACAGCGCGGATGTCGCAGTCATGCGCCGGGGGGGGGGGGCAAAAATAGCTCGTCAGGTGCCCGAAATTTGCGCGGGAATATTTGAAATGCTCCTCCTTGCATCCAAGGCGCGCGAAAAGAGAAAAGAGCACACTTTGACGAGGGCGAAAAATATGGAATTTCCGCGAGGATCTCATTTGCATGGCTGAGTGAAGGGGCAAAGACGAACCTGTGGCAGTTGTTGGTGAAGGAGCTGTAGCTGGCGAGGGTGATGAGCGAGCCGCATCCGATTCCCAGCGAGTAGAACACCTGCGACGCCGCATCGGCCCAGACGCCCGCTTCGCTCAGCTTGGACCAGTTCGGGCTTATGTACCACAGCATACCGTCCACCGAGCCGTCCAGCGTCACACCTGCGGCAATTTTTACAATCCGTCTTACTGAGCGCAATGCTGCAATTTTATCGACGAGCATCTCGTCGAGCTTCGCCCGGGAAACTTGTATAACAGCGTTCTCCGAGTAGTTCTTATTTTTGCGTCGAAGTCTGCGCGACGACGTATATCATAAGCAGAGTTTATATTCCGGCCGCATCGGTCGCGTATTTTCCAGTCGGTTTTGCGTATTTGTATGCAACGAGAGTAAGTTTCATCCTTGTAGCGTCGAATTGTGGGAGGAAGTGGCCAATATTGCACGTATTTGCTGGGCTTGTACTATCAATCAGGGTGTACTTGCTATAAGGGCTGCGTTCAAAATTATCTGCTACGAGAGAAGTTCATTCTGACATTCATGATAGGGATACACGTGAACTCAAGATCGTTCAGTTTTATCTAAGGCAAGTTCATCTGTTGGGATGTTGACTCTCAAAATGTTGAACAATGAACCGAGGTTTGAAAGAAAACTTCCAGAAATTGAAGGAACATGGAACATACTCTTCTTTATCAACAGACTTCCCTCACTAACAGACTCTTTCTTATTACATCGAAAACCATAATGTCTAAGGAAGGTTGAGTGCACTACGAAGCGATAGCATCTTGGAACACACGACAAGGGTGTATCCATCCATGGAGTTGCGCCATCAGTTACAGCAAATTTGGTATCTCTATTAGAAAGGTTGATCGTCAAGCCGACATTTTTCCGCGTTTTAATTAGAATTTCCTATTAAACTTACGTTCCTCGATACAAAGTGAAATTTTGTCAGCAGAGTGACGTGTTGTGCACGTTACGTGCCGTGCAAGGTAACGGGAGTGACACATGTATGCATAGCCATAAAACCGCAAAAACCACGCGTATGCATTCAACGCATCACGATCAGGATATTGACGTGGGCCGCTCATGTCAAGGTAATGCTGCGAGGCCCGATTGACCCGCCACGTCAAATTGTAGTACTCGACGTACACTGTGAAAAAAAAATTTAACTGGGTGGGGCGCGTTGAAATCGCTGGATTAGTAAATTTTCCACGTGGACATAGGTGAACAGCTAACCAACGTCGAATGCGACAAATTTACTAGCTCCCACTTTCGAGGAGGGGGTTGTCATCATTGGGTAATGGATTCGGTTCCAACTTTGGGAATCTTTTCTTTTTGGTATTAAAGGGCGATATCCAAACCCGCAAATGCCAACGGTTCGCTGTAAAGAATTTCAGTCAGAAACTTCAATGATTGGTTGAAGTTACTTTCAACCACATGGTTGAATTTTTGACCAGTGGTTGAATTACCGTTTTGGGAAGGAACTGTGCATATAATTTTCAGGAGTTTTATCTCACAAAACTAGGCGAACTATTGGTCAGGTCGTCAAACGAAACTACCAACTCAATTACTTCGTCGAGCGAGCGGTGCGGGATAAGCGATTTTTACTCTTTCCGATCTCAATTATTTGAACGCTGAGGTGAACATTCAATCACTCGTTTGAAAATCCACCCACGTGATCCAATTTTTTTTCCAACCATTGGTAGAATTTCCGACCACGCGGTTGAGTTTTCAATCACCTTTTCACAGTGCCAGGCATTTTTGAGCTCCAGCCTACGATTTGAATATTACTACGGAATCCATAGATATCACTTTCTAACATGGGTTTGTATGGGAAATGCTAATGTCACATCCTGTAGCTTTGGAATTCGCGGCTTTGGATATCGTCTCTTGGTACAAAATGAAAATTGGTACCCAACGTTCCAGCTAGATCCGTTTCCCAAAGATGACAACCCCTTCTTGGTAAAACTGCAATGCCGCCGTGAATCGATATCATTCTATGTCGTAGAATTCATCTCATAATCGTCCCTTCCATTTACACGAGTCGACGAAATGACGAAACGATAAGAACAAACACGTTGTATATACCTCCTTATCGCAACTCAAGATCCATATCACATATTCGGTCCACTGATCTAATCCATCTCATTCCACTATCCGGAGATCATTAAAACTCAACTGCTCTCCAATTTCAAACTTACCACCGACGCTTCCTAGTCACAACAGACGCTTCGGATGTTGCTATCGGCAAGTTACTCGCCAACTCGCGCCCAAATAAGTAAGTCATCAGCACAGCAGTAGCAGCTCATAACGCATCGCGAGCACGACCAAGAGAGCTGGCATCAGGTGCCCCATACCCATCTCCCGGACTCGCGTCTCGTGGATATCGCGTCCGCGCAACTGTAACGAGCGGATCTAATCAAAGTCCGCGCGAAGCTCGGCCGCCCATGAACCCGCCACTGCGCCAATCTCGAGACACGGCATGTATACCCGCAACTGAAACTACAACTCATCATAGGCCAAACTCGAGCAGCTGCGCCACATCCTCCCCTACGCCGCAGTCAATCCGATCCTACCGACACCCAACCCCGTCAAGCTCAATTAGCGCGTCCATGTCCCGATCAGAAATATTTTCCAAGCTAACATAAGGGCTCGATCAAGGCCTTGAACAACAACGCCAAGACTTGATCAAGATTTGTGATGGTGCCTTGTACAAGGCTCGATCAAGCTCCTCTAGGAAATACAAGTTTTTCAAGTTCCTTGATGAAGCATTGACCAAAGGTTGATCAGACCCTTTGACTACCGCTGGATTACTCTGATGGGTCGTCTCCCCGCTTGAACTCGGAGAGATCCAATAGGATATCTGTACCCTCGTGAAATAGTAGATTACATCACTGAAGGCGGAAGGCGAGTTCGGGCCCTAGATCGTGTTGCCGACCGAGCGCAACGAGGGAGACATGTCCCAAGGGCCCGGACGAGCTCTTCCGCCGGAAGTGATGAGATATTTTTCACCACGAGAGCCGCAGAATAAAGGGAAATGTCCGATTTTGGGGTGAGAGTGATAAAAAATAATCACGGGCTTTACAGTGATGTCTTATGTATTTTATGAGCATAGGGAGTAAGATTCAGTCACAGAACTCTACCGACATGATGCAAAGGCAGTGATATTCCGTTCGAGTTGGTCAAAGGATCAAGGAGTAATTGGGAATAAAGCTCCGTTGAATTAGATGGCAGCGGAGAGCCAACATGGCCGCATTTTGAACAAAATACATGTTAACCAAATGGGCCAACATGGCTGCCGCCAAATCAGAGTAGCACTCCCAATATCGGAGTAATCGAGCTGCTTTGATATCACAATTGTAATCAAGAGCTTGATCAAGGCTTGGAAAAGGCACCACTTCGTTCCTCTTCAACCCTTTGTCAAGGGCCTTGTTCAAGGCTTGGCGAATTAGCCAAGCAGCTTGAACATCTCCCCGATCAAATGGGTCACCTGCATTTAGCCATGAATATCCAGCACGAAAATGCTAAAAATTCAAGAGCTCCCGAGCGAGCTGGAGATAAAAGGGCAAAAAAGTCCGGGCTCGTCCCTTGGGGTGCGGAAATCAGATGACACCGGGCTCAGTTTTTTCAGCTCGCTTGATGTGACTCTCTCTCTCTCTCGCGAGACCTGCCTCGGGCGCACCGCGTTTCCCTCTCTCTCTCGCGTGCGGTGTATTTTGCGGCTCGAGCTTTATATATGGACGCCGGCTGCAGCGAATATCGAGCCTTTATATATACGCGCACACGTCCAAAGAGAAGAGACGAGGGCAGCTTGGAGCTTTTGCTGCCACAGGTTGTGTACCGCTGCTCGCGCGTAAAGGCGTAGGGCTGGGGAGGAAGGGCGAGCTTGCAAGCTCTGTAACGCGCAGCGGCGAGATCAAGTTTTGACCGTGGCTCCGAACGCGAAATTCGATATTTGTTTCGCGGAGAGGCGAGGCTTTGGACGCTCGCCGGGACTCGACATTGTGTGCGAAGCAACGGCTGTGACTGGTCTTTTATGCGCGCGGGGCTTTTTTCGATTTTGAGCTTTTCAAGTTTGCAGTCAGGCTCGCTGACGCGCGTAACACTTTTTGAGCTCGGCGCGCGACGGAAAGAAGCCGCGGTGAATTGAATTGAGCTCGCCTCTCGGGACGCACGAGAATTTCCGTCGCTCAAAGCAAGAGCAGCGAGCGGCTGTATTACTCGCGCTAGCTGCTCCTGCGTGTTTGTACAGAGAGCGGTGAAGGTGGAATGCGATTGGAATTGTACGTTCCTGGCGCAACTATTGAACTTTGCCGGGCTCTGGTATGTGTGTTTTGATGCGTTCGCGAGTTCGAGGATGAGTAGAGCAAATTGCTCGAAGTGAAGAATCGCACGGACAATCGGGTCGACTATTTTATTGAGAGAAGGCTTTCGATGGACTGGATCAGCAGCTATTTGGGGTATAAAGTGGATACGAACACCTGTGGGGGGTCTCGAAAGGTGTGCCTAATGTTGCGCGCGAAAACTTGAGCGGCATTGTGTGGGGTATACACGGAGCATTGGACTCTGAAATGGAATCTCCGCTGGAGGCAGTTTGCAAAGAGTCTCGACTGGTCCCCGGCAAAGTTTGCGAGTTACCTGATCTGCCGTCGCTGCTGCTGCTGCTTCTGCAGAGGGGTGCAAAAAGTTGAACGGAGAATCGGTGGAGTCGCGATGGAGCTTGCAACTTCCGGTATATTGGCAACTCGTGAAAGATGAGTTTGACGGTGGAATTGGGACTGGCGGATGGAAATAATGAGACGAATCTCTGCGCCGATAACTGTGTTGCGACTTTTCATTCGTGAACAAATGCTGCGAATACGACGAGTCAAGTGTGAATGGACGGTAGGAAAAATGAGCTGCAAGTATATTTTCGAGCGAGGGAAAGGCAGTTGCAAGAAATGGCTTTCGAGAGCGGGGGAAAATTCTCAATGTCATAATTTTGAGATTGCGACTCGATGAGGTGGGGTGGTTCCAGAGTGAGACAGTGAAAATGTAAAATTAATTGGCGTCGACGGATGTCGAATTATGGAATCGAGGGTTGAGAATGCTTAATTTGTCGAGACTGTTGTATTCGATACACAAATTGGAGCAATCAATTTTTCCGAATTCGTATATTTATTGTGAGCAGTATCGGCAAACTTTTTGTAGGTAGAAAGCGCGTTAGAAAAGCACGTCAAGTTCAAGAGTTTCAAAAAGGAGTTACTAAAAATTTATCGCTGTAAGCCTCTTTTGATGCTCTTTTAGGATAAATACTTGTCATCCGGTATAACTCTCTGAATTTTTCATCCTCTCCAGCTCGCAAGCTTTCGATGAGGAAGAAACTGTAATTTTATACGACGTTAAGAAACTCAATTTTTTGTGAGGACTCCGAATCGAGTTTTGACGCTCTGAGATCAGGAGAAATCTGAAAATTTGTTGACTCTAATTTCTCATTTGCAACGTCACGCGCTCCTTTCCTTCTCTGATCGGGTCAGCATAAGTATTTTCTGCATGCCTACACAAATGATTCACACAAGCTCGTATCTTCTCCTCCCTAAGCATTGTCAAAAAATCAAGTAGACGTCGAGAGCCTGCATTAGCTCCTCAATTCTACATGTACCAAGTCCTCTATTACATAGATAGCAGTTGTACGTCCATTCCAAAACAAATTACGTCTAACATCTTCTCAAATTACGTCCATCTTCCCGCATCTTGAAGGAGCACTAATGAGACAATCAAGATCGAACAATTCTAATAACTCTCGTCTCGATTCCGACGACTCAGCTTCCAAGGTCTGCCCTCGTCACGATCTCGGAACGTGAACACCACTCAAATTCCAAAATTCAGCCAATTCGAACTCGGTCAGCTCGAAACAAAGCCGAGAACTAATTTCATCACAAGAGCCACGTTCCCACGAGTCGTTTCCACGGCGCAATATAAGAAGAGCCCGTTCCACAGCGTTTACAACCAATTGTGCTCGTGAGAAAAGGAATTGGGAGAGAATTACGTCATCGGGTTTCAATTCGAGTCGCAGGGTCATCTGTCGCAGGTGCAATTAGGGGCCAAAAGTGCTCGGAAGGAGGATCAAAAAAGAGAGAGAGAGAATAACTGCCTCTGTACTTACCCCTAATCATGAGGGCGATGAGCACGAAGTAGGGAAAGAGTGCGGTGAAATAGACGACCTTGCCGACGGACTGGATGCCCTTAATGAGGCAGAAGTAGCAGATAATCCAGGCGAGAGTGAGGCATCCGAGCAGCTCCCACCTGATGCCGCCCCAGTGCTCCCACGTGATTCCCTGCCGCTTTCCTAAAACGTAATCGCTAGTTCCGCACCATTCCGTTAATTGGCCCTGTCGTCGCGCCTCCGCGCTCCGCCTCCGCCTCCAATATAATCCACCAGCTCGACCCTCGCTCTTCGATACTCGACTCTCGCTCTCAATCAGTATCGCCTGTCGGACACGGCTCGCGATCAAATTCGCCCCTTGTCGATACAAAATCGCTCTCTGTCTCTCTGCGCCAGGTAGCTGTGTAGGTACGACCTGCGCTGATGCGAGGGTTCGAGAGGCGATGGAGGCTGTGGACTGACGTTTTGAGTGCCTCTATGGCTCGCGAGGTGACAGTTTATCTGATGGAGGGAGAGCGAGGGTGGATATTGGAGCGAGCTATTTGAATTTCCCGCGCGCGCGGTCTTCGAGGCGCTCCGAGATCGATGTACTGGTTTGTGTATACGGGTCAGTGATTTGGGTCGTTCCAGATTGAGACGAAGTCATTGGGTTAGCGAATTACTGCTCGATCGGTGGGTAATTGGAATTGCTCAATCAATTATCCAACAATTACATCAGGGAATTTTGCTCGAGTGGAAATGTATACTTAAAATTCTGTCGCTCGCGATGATTCGATTTTGAAAAGAGCGCTTCACTTCCTAAAATTAGGCTACGTGAATTTTTGAGAAAATCGAATGCAATGTAATTTGCAAGTGCAGGAAATTGTTCGTAATCGAATCTAAGATCTAGCTAGTCATTTTAATATTTAAATTCGTGATTCCGGAGATCGGAAATCGGGATTCCGATTGAACCTCCTATCAAATAATCAGTCTTCTATCGTGATTCTCCAAGTAGATATTCGCATTCTTTTCTTTTCACGGGGGTTTCCCGCATATGAGGGCATACAGGATAGCAGAAGATCCATCATAACTCTCATGTGAATGAGAAGAAAGATTTGGAAAAAGTCCAGATATTATACTCAGATCTACGAGGATCAGAATCACACGGAAATTATTCCAAAATCTCATCTTACTCGCATGTTAGAGTTATAGAACTTGAGATCCTCTAAGCATCTAATTTCCTCATTTTCTCCACAATTTGGACTTCAAAGACCCTTTACAATGCAAAAAAGAATTTTTCTCAAGTGTCGAAATGATTCTGTGCTGAGAACGTTCATTTATCTTCCAATTTATGGGACATTATTCTATGCTTGGAGCGATAGCATTTCGATCATGAATTATCTTGAATCGGTCATAAACGCTGTCAAACCTAATTAGTAGAATGCTTTCTCAAAACGACATCAATAATATATCTACCTCGCTACTATCATCACATTAATTAATCCAGTAATCACCCAATACCATCTAATATTCTTCCTATATTTTTATGCTATCATGCGTAGCCATCCTTCTCTTACTGCATCTTTTTCTCTTATATCATTCTTTCACAACCATCGAAACTATTTTTACGAACCTTCATTTACATTTCATTACCTAATCCATCTTCCAAATTGACAACTTGGTATGAATCCTTTCTCAAATCTCATATCTGAATCAATCAATCCTTATATTAAGATGAATTCGTAACCACGCGTGTATTCAAAAATAAGTACTAACGCCCAGAATCCCTCGGAGGGATTCTTGAAGCCTCCAATCGAACAATTTTTCGTACTAAAGTTGTTCCACATTGAGTGTTTGTTCTCATGATGACCTCGAACTGTGACCGATTGATCTTGAACGTGACCTTGTTCAGTTTTGGAGGTCAACTTTAGTTTGTCTAATGGAAACCCCCATTTCTCATCGCGGGATCTCGAAGAGCACAAAATCTT
Source organism: Eretmocerus eremicus (assembly GCA_030522705.1). NCBI lineage: Eukaryota > Metazoa > Arthropoda > Insecta > Hymenoptera > Aphelinidae > Eretmocerus > Eretmocerus eremicus. The sequence goes on along the minus strand of JAPYYZ010001707.1, from coordinate 8,671 downwards.
ACGTTCAAATAGGAATTCTGTGCTATCTTAGAAACCGTGACAGAAAATGAGGCCTCCCGTTCAAGAAACCAATGTTGACCTCGCGAAACTGGTTAACACTCGATATGGAACAACTTCTTTACGAAAAATTTTTCGATTGGAGACTTTCTCTAGGGATTCTAAGTGTTTTGATGTTTCTGATGGAGTTTTGACTTCTTGATGACCCCTAGAGATCATTGGCAGAACATCTAATAAGCCTATTTAAAGGCAAAATAGTATGCTCTTTCAAAATCAGTGATGAAAAATGAGGGGTTTCCATCAGAAAAAATGAAGCCGAGCTCCAAAATCAATCAAGGTCATTGTCAGGATCAATCGGTTATGATCGAGGTCACCATAAAAATGGACACTCAATGTGAAACAACTTCTGTACGAAACATTTTTCGATTAGACTTTCTCTCGAGGGATTCTGAGCGTTACAATGCTTCTGATGAAGTTTTGACTCCTTGATGACCTCGATAATTCCCTGGAAGAATATCCAGGAAGACTATTTGAGAGTAAAATTCTGTGCTTTTGCAGAATCCCTGATGGGAATTGTGGGTACCATTCGAAAAAACAAAGTTGACCTCCAAAAAAAGGTCGAGGTTAAATCTGAGAGCATATTTTGTCTTCCTTCTCAAATGTAGAAGACACGGGTTCGGGAATTTTTCATTTTCGGGGTCGTTTCCGAGATTTAGTGAGGGTGGGAGTTGATTTATCATGCGGAGGAAAGAATGAAAAAAAAAGCTATGGTGTAATTTCATGAAGGGCTAAATATTAGTAAAGTGTGTAACGAAACGTAGATAGATTTCGGCGTGAGAAATAAATGAAGAGCTTTGTTTTATATGGCTGAAAGGCATACTGGGGGGAAAAAATGGGAGAAAAACACCAATTGAGTAAAAAATTTTGTTGGAATGAACAAAATGCTCTCTCTTTGAGGAAGCGAAAAGTTCTCGGAAACTCGGGAAATTGGAATTTTATCTCAAGAAATGTTTCCCCATCCCATAAAGATACCCGTTGATATCCCAAATCGGATAACCAAAGATTGGATAGATTCATCAAAAGCTCCAAAATAGTTTAAATCAATGTCGACTCTTGGTTTCGCACCCAATGAGGTTCGCTCGTTATGAATCGACCCAATGAAGAGTTCTCATTGCACGATATAAGTATCGCTAAAAGATTCCATCAGCTTGAAATTAAAGTAATATTTTAGTTACCGCTCACTTGTAATACTCCTCGGACGAAAGTATTCGAGGAGACAGGATTCGCAGTGCAGTCGAATTGTTGATGGCAGTATCGAAGCAGTGCGTCAAATTTCCCGTCTCGCTCGTAAAGTTGAAACTCCGACATACTTGCTCCATCGGGATGCAGGTCTTGTTGTAGAATATGCTGTTGGCGTCCTTTTCTCGGCACTCGGCGTCTTGCAAGCCGCTATAGCATCCTGTATACCAGTCAAAAGAGATACGTATGAAACTCGGGAGATTTTTCAGATTCTGCCGCTGCATTTGCTCTCTCCCGCGTATACGCGTATACGCATACGTGAGAATACAGCTCGCGGAGACAGCTCGAGATCGATGGAGGACGGGGTGAATCGTGATGGACGATGTGCGGATATGAGCGGCGAAATATGATTCGGAGATATAAAATCTGTATGTCTGCTAATACGAAAACTGTCGATCATCATTTTTATACACCCATTCACTTACTCGATCTCTCTTTGCGTACACAGTGCGGGAGGGAATCCATCCATCGACGTGATGGATTCTGAAAATTCATCCTGTTTACCAAATAATCCCTCGGCATCGGCTTCAATATCTCCGATGATTAATGTTATCCATTTGCTCGCTCGAATTGGATCGCAAAAATGAGCGATTATATTAATGTTACGCGCGATGTATCGCTCTCGTAGCTACCATTGCGTATTACGCGTATCTGGCATCCTTTGAATTTCATACATTTATTCATGAAGTACGCGAATGGTCGAATTTCTGACCCTGCTTGGTGAATGTTTGCTCAAAATGCTGTGTGTCCAGAGTTATTGCGTCCTTAAGTACACTCATTTCATCAAGAATATTGCGTTTAAATTAATCGTAACATAACCAAATAATTATGCACTGGAACGAAAATTTCATGATTTCTGTCTTTTCAAGGACGCTTCGGAGAGATTCGTACCATAGTTGGAACCGCATCAAATGTACTAGGTAAACCTCTCAATTTATGGCCCGAATTCTCAGCATATTCAAAATTATTACTCGAAGCTTCCATTATATTCTAAGTATCACGTACAAATTTTGAAACAGAAATATCGTGCCGGGAATTCAGATACATACTTCAGAATTTTCGCGAGAGAGAATCCTGGTCATTCTTAACAAGAAGAAAAAGAAATTCGTTTGACGAATGAAAACTAGCGCTGAAGAAAAACTGAGACGATTCCGAAATGATACTCACGAATAGAGTTAAACTCGTTGTCGCAGTAGGCCCAGGCCAATTTGCTGTGGAACGAGGCGAACGTGTAGAACAAGGTCCAAGAGACAATCACCATGTAATAAGTCGTGACGAGGGCTATGACGACTATCGTACAGTATCCGAGGCCTTGGAAAAAAGGAGCCATACGAGCGTAGGCCTCGGTTGGACCGAGACCCGTGAACTGACCCACGACCAGCTCCAGGAAAAATATCGGCAAACCCATCGTCAGCAGCATGAGGGCGAACGGTATCAGAAATGCGCCTGGAAATTATCGTATGAGAAAATTTAAACGCACTTTGAAACATTTACGAAACTAATTTTTATTGTACAGAAATATTCTCAATTTGTGAGCTCTATCGTTCCGTTAATTAATCAAAATTGAAAAATACCAATTCGCTTTGATCTGTGAAAAGAGTAATCGACTATATCAGAGAAAAACAAACTTCTGCTCGAACGATTCAATTATTCCGAGTGACGATGAAGCTGGCGATATAGCGGAAATATCGTGCAAAAGTAGCTTTGATGTGATTCGGCGCAAGTTTGCGTGCCAACTGTTCTATTTGAAATTTCCCGACTACTCCATAAAAGACAAACTGAACGCTCTATTTCCGCGCTCGAATTGATCTATGAATCACAAATCACACTCCCTCGTTACTGATTGAACTTTCTAGTTTATTCTGTGAGCGACGAATTTCTCTGCTTGATATGGAATCTCGAGCGCAAATGGAATTAATACAGGAGATTGAGTGTTTTTGCATCGTTTCGTTCCCGACAGATCAAATTGCTATAGGCATCATTGTGAGAAATCATCCTAGTAGTGAGGATGATTCTAAGTTTAATCGAGTGTGAATCACTAGAAAATCATCATTGATCCCCCAAAAACGAGTCGGCTGAGCCTGTTTCTCACTTCGTAATTACTTCTCTTTTGAGTGAGGAAAAATAATTATCAAATTCCCAACTTCACACCATTAGGCACTCATCAGTTCGTATAATTGTCAAATTTCCTCTGCCGTGAGAACTCTCGGAGATATTAATCAATGTTTGGGTCAGGAAGTTTGTTGTATCATCAAATCACTTTGAGAGCAATACCCGCAATTTAACCTTATCCACAGCTACGACCGTTGAATTATTTTAGGAATTTTTTATTGTCTCCAGTGAGTTTGACTAGATACCGTTTTAATTGAAGCTACAGAAGGAAATGATTACTAAATTTATGTGAAGGCAATCAGACTCGAGCCGGATTTCGGCAGATTGAAATCAGCCAGCCAGAAAAAAAATGTTGACGATTTCTCTTCGCCATTCGCGTAGGTATAGAATGGATGAATATTAAAACTTCTCAATTCAAGCACCAGCTTTTGAGAATTCCATCGGAGGCGAAGGGTATGAGATTAGCTACAAGATGATGGGTTTTCTACTAACAGTAAACACTAAATTTCTTCTAGAGGCTACAATTTGTTACGAAAATGGCGTGAAGGACTATTGGATATCGATCGAGCTCACCGGAAGAGCTAGTTTGCACAGATTGGAGTACGTCACGTTATAAAATGCGTTTGTCTGAAATTATCTCATTTTTATGCATTCTATTATTACAGAATACGAAACAGCCACTGTTTCAAATCATTCCAAAAGAATTGATTTTTTCAAGGGCCTCTTTAGATCGGCTATCACTCTCTCTTTTTCTATTGCCATAAACGACTGATTGAAAGGGGAAGATTCCTTCTCATCTAGAAGTAAACTCGGAGTACTGACATGTATCTGAAACTCATTGTATATACTTATTTTGATGTTATCGAACAATTGATCCGCACAGAATGGAATCTAATTCCGGTCGTCAAAAAATTATTCTGTGGTGCAGAATATTATAAACTAGCCTGGAAAAGATAAAAATGGCAAAATTTTGAATTTGAAAGATCTTTGATATTTTTAAGCAAACGAAATATTATTCGAGATGCGTTCTTAAAATTCTACATCGTCTAGAAATTCTTCTTCATTTCTTCAGATTTTTATGATACATACAACAAAAGCAATCCCGAGACATTGGAAAATGCGCTTGTCTGCCTTTGTGGGCAGAAACAATCCGGGGGTTGAGATAATGCCGAATAGAGCTAGGTCATATATAATAATTGAGACCCTAACACAAGATTGGATCCTGTGGTATGATCACAAGTGAGCCTTCAATGTTTTTCAATATCATTTTAACAAGTGATTGGCTCAAGTAGATGATAGTTGAGTGATAATTCAAGTGTTCAGAGCTTAATTGACTCTCCAGATTCTGACACGGTGATAGCCGGTTTAGTTGAATATCAATCAACGAAAACGTCCCTCACAGTGTGACTTATTCATTTGTGTGGCTCACACGAATGAAAAGGTCAGTTCCTCGGAAAATCTATCTCTTTCGAGCTCAAATAATGGGATGCCTAGCTCAAATGTTTTTGCCATCGATCAGTTACATCGATCAGTTACATGATCAGCTGCATGCTCAGGGGAGTTTGAATAAAACTAATAGGAGTAAAAGCTGCATAGCATGTGATGGTACCGAAGGATCTAAGAATAACCTCGAGCACTTGTACGAGCTTATTTGTATCGGTTTCATTGCAAGCAGGAAGTGAAGAGCTTTTCAGAATCCATGGGAATCAAGTCATTTCGAGTTGATCGCAACGGCACTCGAAGCTTCAAAACAGCCAAACCATGAAATTTCAATGTGTAATTGACGCAGCTAATGGAACTAAGGAAGACTCTCATGTAGCGAAAATACCTAAAAACAGTTTCCACAGGACCATGATTCAGAGAATATATTGATCAGAGACTAGCTCGCAGAATCGCCTCAATTCGACAATTTGATAAACGTTTCAAACTCCGTGACATATTATACCGCTTATTTTGAGAATTTTTCACACAACATCTGAGATGAATCAGAGTCATTCTTGGGTACGAATAGACTCTAAATTGAAGCTCGCCAAGCCAAGGTATCACCAGCCAGAATATTCTTCACATATAAAACTTTTTTAAGAACAAAATTTCTCGACCCATGAGATTCGATCCATACAGCTTTTTTCACCCGTAATGTAATCCGTGGGATAGATTTGATAAGAAGTGCGTAGTTTCAAGTGATTCTCGTTTAATTTGAAAACTTCACACGGATCACTGAATCCACGTAATCGGAAAATCCGTGCAATCCTTATTAATTTCTCAACTAAATCTTTAAATCTTGATAAGAATCTGAATCTCGAATTTCAATCTAAATCGTGATAATATTGAAAAAGGAATGAAAGTTCATGACCAGAGAAAACTGGACGTGGTAAGTATGACAGAATTTTGATGAACCAACCTCCACCATTGCGATAGACGAGGTAAGGGAAGCGCCAGACGTTGCCGATGCCCACGGCGTAGCCGATGCACGAGAGGACGAACTCGATGGGGCTGGCCCAGGTCGCTCGGTCGCCGGGCAGCTCAACCAAAGCTCCACCCGCTGTACCTTCGTCTCTCACACTATGATATTCCAGACAGTATTATTTGCGAGTGATTGTTCGAATTTGCATCGCATTTTCTTGGCCGTATGTCAGGTTTGCTGCTCAGAATCTTCGATCAATTTCAAAAATTTTTCCAGGTTTTCCAAGAACCAAATTATTGCATTTCCAGAAAAATGAGAATTTACCTATTATAATTTGTGGACTACATTAAGATGAGAATCAGAATTCTACTGCAAAAAACAAAACAGTGTTTGAAACATTATTTCATTCCATTGATTGGCGAAAAAATGAAATTCCAACAATGATGATGCACGTGAGCCCCGAGAAGACTTATAGATCCTTCCAAACAAGAAACCAACTCCAGCGATGGGGTATTTTGGGGAAAATTGAGTTGAGTTGAAATGAGTTCCAAGACTCAAAATCGACACGCCTGCGCAGAAAACTCACATTTGAAGAATTTGGAATTTTGGTTTACAGAAAATCTCTAGCCAGGCCGGAAAAAGGTAAGAAGTAAAAAAGTTCGACCTCTAGACTCAAAATAGGGAAACTCCAAAAATAAGGAAAGTAGGCGGTGGACCTCGAAGCTTGTGATATATCATGCGACGCCGGGTGGTCTATATCTTGCTGCAAGAGAAGGATGTAAGATTGAGATTGTTTCTCAGATTTTCAATCCTACTCGGAGCTCGACTCGGAGTCTTCACAAAATGATTCAGAAGTTTCAATACTCAAAACAAATTTTTCAAATTTACTTCAGCCATATGCATTTCACCGTACAGCAAAATTTATGATGAAACAAAATAAAGCATTCAAAATCATTGTGTGCGCCATAACATCACAAGAATATATCGGTTTCTTCTTACTCGGAATGGCGATCCGAATACGGAGAATAGTAAACTTTGCTGTACCCGAAACCACAAACGCGCCTTGACGCCCAAATGAGCAGCATGCGCTGCGATGCGCTGGGAGGCACATTCTATCATTCTTGAAAATTGAATGAGAACTATGCCAATTTCTCTAATGTTGGGATAATCAATGAAAAAATTCTAACATGCGTATGAAATTCCCAGAATAAGTGGGTATAAGAACATAACTTCAAAGATTTTCTGAGATTCCAAGAACGAAAGAAAATTTTCAAGGAGCTTTCTGGATTTTTCAGGTGAATAGGAACACTCATTATGGGTACAATTAGTCGTAAGCGCTCTTGGAAGTTGGGATGAAATGTTTGAAGCTGAAGGTTCTTGCTTAGCACGTTAGTCGTAGAAGCACACTGTATATATATATTATAACAACCAGCAGTTGACTCGAGTCTTCAATCGCGATGTTTTGAATGTTAGACAAATTCAAAATCCGACAACATAAATTGAAAAAGTTTGTACATTCTGAAGTAAACCGAGTATATGACTAGTTTTGGCGTAAATTTGTATCGATGTGCTATTAGATGGAAGCATTGTTCAAGAGATAGCTGTCTCACTCTCAGGTGAACCCACATTCTATATTATGTATAAAACCCTTCATTCAAATGTTCCAAAAAAGAAAGGTAACCTCAAATTTTTCTGGTTTTTACTGGCAAAAAATACAAAAAGAATAAAACAAATTTCGAATCAGAACATGCTTCCAGTAGATCTCTCAATATTTTGAATTTAATAAATAACTCGATCATTAATCTTGATGATTTATGAGCTGAACACCAAAGAATCTCAGGAATTTCATTTATATCGTTCAAAAGTAGTAAAACAAGCCACAGACTAACAACATCTTCACATGTGCAGAGCGAAATCATGCGTGAGAGATTTTGAAGTCAATGTAGTCATGTATCAAATATCACGCAAACAGAGTATCTCCTTCCAATGTATTTCTTTTTTTTTTCTGAAATACAACTTTACGAGTATTCTGCACATGAGTCGCATCAAACTTGTCTGACCTTGGATAAAAATACTCCTTTAATACATTATTGTCATCTCACATTTGAAGCACAATTGAATACTCAAAGCGGATGCAAGCTTTTTCGTACCCGATCAAAACACGTGATTGACGGTATCACAGACTCGATCATGTTTGCCCAACAAGTTATGCCGGTTGTGCTAATTATCAACGTCGAGTTCCACAATGACGCTCTTTTTCGACATTTGAGAGGTCGGCAATCTGCGCACTGTTTTTCATCTGTGCACAGTTCGATATTTATTGATATTGATCTAATCAAGCTCCATAAAAAGAGAATATTTCATTTCGACAGAGTTCCCCGAAATTTGCGCACACACTTAAAATATTTTTTGATACAACTTTTTATGTTAATCCGCTAGGACATCAAATCACTCTAACTCGATATTCACGCTGGCATATGCGTCGAAAAGCATTAGCTCCACTGGTTGAAGTAAATCGAATTCATTGAGCCGATACAATGCAAACCAGTATTTTTGTTCTACCGAAGTTTCGGGGTATCGCCGATGTTTCATTCGAATCTCGCGAAAAATATTCTCAATCTGAGCATTAGAGTCTAGAGGACTTCAGTGAACCTGGCCTCACATGTTAGAGAATGTTGAGAATTATCTAGTGATGAATTATTAAATTAGTGTCGTGTCCATATACAAAATCCTAAGAAGAATTCGACATTCAGCTGAAGAGGAAAAAGAAGCTCTACCTTACCGACATTCATTATAAATTTATTTCAAATGATACGAAACTGGAGCGAATATTCCGAAAAAGTAGCTCCAAGCAGACCT